>PVHT021183555.1:2243685-2289817 GCA_004024745.2 Catagonus wagneri
AAAAAAAAAAAAAAAAAAAAAAATTTAGGTTTAACTTACTCAAATTTTGACCAAAGACATAATGTTTCCTACTTTAAGAACTATTGCACTAAAACAGGAAATAAAATGTAAGCTAGAATAATTACATAACTCATGCAAATAAGCACTACATCAGCAACAACATGGAGCACAAAGCCCTGGACAGAGTGCCAGCAACCCTGGGCTGCATTCTGGACTGAGTACGCCCCACCATGCAGCATGTAAAACCAGGAGGCTGGACTGAGTCCCCACTATCATGCTGCATGTAAAAACCAATCAAAGATCTCCAAAGTCCCTTCTAGCAACAGACCATAGGCCTCTAAGAAACAGGAGCCTTCATATCCAAAAGTATTTTCAACTCACAACAGAACTCTACTCGAAAAACAACGACAAAAGGCTAAGAAGAGGCAGACACTGCTAATCCCACAGACTGGAGCACTAGGCTCTCCATTGTTCTTATGTCAAACTACATTAGAGATGAGAACGTGAAATTGCACAACACGCTCCCCTGGGCACAGCCAGAACTAGGGACAACCTCTGTTAATCGTTGTTACTTGTAACTCTAGCCCCAACATCCTTCTCAGAGGAAGGAAAAGAGTAACAAAAAGTGAGTGGTAAAAAAGTGAGTGGAAGTGACATCACTGCAAGAACACTTTGCACTCCATCCCAAGAAAACCATTGTGAAGCTTAAAAAGGGCTAAGCATACACCACCAAGGATGCTGGCCGTGTACTGCAGCACGAAACACTGGCCCAGAAGGGCCCATCTACTTCAATGGTACCTTTGCGATGGCATCCTGCAGCCGATTGGCATCATTCCGGGTGTGAGCCAGGTCCTCCTGCAGGCTGCTGGCCAGAGTCTCTGCTTTCTCTTTGTCCAGCCTGACACTCTCCAGAAGATCCTGAATGTCAGATTTATCTCCGGAGTTATGGATGGAATACAGCTCCGCCACTTTCTGCTTCTCGTTCTCCAGCTGGGCCTTGAGGCGGTTCATCTCGATCTGGTCGCTGGCCACCGTGGCTTTGAACTCCTCCAACGTGGCCGCCAGGGCTGCCTTGCCCTTCTGCTCAGACTCGACGATGCGCTCCATGTGGTGGTTGCGCTCCTTGAGCGCCCCAATCATCTCCTGAGCCTCCTTGTTGTCTTGCTCTGCCATCTTCAAAGTGTTGCTTAGGTGCTGCTGGACACCAAGAAGTTGTTCCCGCTCAAAACGTGTGTTCTCGGCTAGATCCATGTAGCGCTGTTCCAGTTCCATATAGCGCCCACTTTTTACATCCTCATCTATGACGTAGGAAATGTGGTGCTCTTCTAAAAGGGAGCGGAAATACTCAATCTGTCGGCCAAAGTGTTCCAACTTGTCACTCTGCTGACATAAAGACTCCATGAGAATCACCTTCTCCTCCCCGAGCCTTTCGTTCTCACTGTTCAGCTCCTGAGTGATCTGCTGTAAGTCTGCCAGCTCCTGCAGAGTCGCCTGGAGCTCCTCACTCGTGCTATGCTGGTTCTCCTCCATCTGGTGGATCCGTTCAGTCAAGCAAGCGACGGACACTTCGCTGGCATTCCCGCTGCTTCCCTTCCGAGAGCGCTCTATGCTTGGAATGCCTTCTGACTCGGAGGATGACGGCGCATCCAGGGCGTCATCGCTGGACGTGAGGGGCTGGTACACCTCACTGCACTCACTGTCCAGGTTGTCCAGAGAGTTGCTGTGCTGGTGGTCCATGAGAGTGCTTTCATCCTGGCTCAAGAGATCCTCCACTGACCCCGGGGCAGAGCCCTCCACCGAGGAAGTCAGAGTCCCTCCTCCGTCGCTCTGGTTACCGGGGGTGATTTCGGGGCTCAGGGACTGGTAGCCAAACAGCTTTTCAGAATGGTCTAACCTCTGCTCCAGGGAGAAGCCCAGTGCGTTCAACCTGTCCTTTAGCATCCTGTTTTCATTTTTCAGCTGGTTGAGCTCCTCACGGATAGCGGCATTCTGCTCCTGTAACTGCAACAGAGTGGACTCGACATCGGTTGGCTGGTGAACAGTGGCAGCTTCCTTCTCCTCGGCCCTCTCACCTCCCTCAGAGTGGTCCTCACTGATGCCCAGCTGAGCACGCATGTCCCGGAGCTCACTCCTCAAATGCAAAATCTCCACATCCTTGGTTTTGGCCAACGTGAGGAGGTCCTTCACTTTGGCTTCCAGGGCTGCTCTGTCACTGATCTGATTGTCCGATTTGGACTTGCTCATACGGACATCACATTCCGTGGCTGTGCGACTACGGGAACGCTTGGCCAACGCCACGTCATGAGCACCCTGACCTGTAGAAGGTAGTTTTTTGCTCTGGTTTAGTCGGGTACGCTCGCGTAATCTTTCTCTAGTAGAACTGGATTCTTTATTACCTGTGGAAGTGCTCCGCCTGGTTGAAGAACTTGTGCCTACATGTTTAAAACAAAGAATTTCAGGCCAAAAATTAGCAATAAAAAGGCACACAGCTATGCCTGGGTCTAGTGAGATGAAACTGAAGGGTCTACACACTGATACTGACCTACACTGATCCTGCCTAAACGTCTGCTTACTGTAAGGTTCAGTTTCCTCTGAACCAGAAAATCAATCACCTTTTAATTACCAATGAAAAAGAAGTCATACACGGAATTGTACACTTTAAAGGGGTGAATTTATGGAATGTGAACTGTATCTCAATAAAGCTATCACATTAAAAAAAAAAAGTTATAAACTCAAATCCAAACCATGGCTTTCAACGGGTAGCCAGGGGCAAGAATACTCTATCACAGGCCCGATGAAGGTAACTCTAGGGACAGCCAGGCAGGCAGCAAACTAACTGCAGAAACAGACAGTGAAGGAATTTCACAGATGACCAGAAGGGAAGGGCAGCCTGTGGACAAACAAGAAATCTAAACTACCTACAATAAGCACAAAAAAATATGACCAAAGTAAATGCAAAACATTTTTCATATCATAAAATGCCACATAAATAGTACCAATAACAAAAATCATAATAATAGATAACTTGCACTTAACACTTACCACACACAAACGCATATTAACACTTTACGTATATTAATTTATACAAGCTTCATTATTATCATCCTGCTTTACAGATAAACTCCCAAAAATCTGTTAAATAATCTGCCAGCATCTCACAGGTAAGACCTGGATAAGCCAGGGCTGAACTGCAGGCAGGCAGCCTGGCAGAACCTGCAAATTAGACACTCGGGTTCTCTAAGTGCTAGAAAACAACAATGCAGTAAGGCTAGGTTAACCATATACGCTACACAAGTCACAATATTACTTTACTAAAATGTTAAAGCTGTACAAACAATTGACATAATCATGTATTATTATAAAAAGGAGTACGTTTAACTACAAATACTTCAAGAAATAATTAGAATATTTTTTACTTTGAAAATATCAGACCTAGACCTGACCAATAAATATTTTTAATGAACCACCTTGTTCATTATGTGGCAGGCACCAGGCCACAGAGTAACAGGGACTGAAAGTTGTACCTGATGTAGGATGATGTGAGAAGAGAGCCATCACTCTGCCAGAGATCAGGTATAGAGCAGGGGAGGGAACGCTGGCTGACCACACCAGAGACAAGGATGAGGAGGCAGAAAGAGCAGAAAGGAAAAGCATGGTCACACAGACAATGAAGCAGCAGGGAGATTTCTCTAGGGTGCTGAACACCAGGGAGAATTCAGGGAGTTGCAGCAACTAAAGTTTGGTGAATTTTCTTGAGCAGGAAAGGAACACAGAGCAAGAGTGCTCTGATGGAAATTACCCAGAGGATGCTCAGTGAGACAAGAGGAAGAAGGGATAGCAGTAAAGGAGAAATGTGGGCAGGCAGAGCAGTAAAACTAGAGGAAGGTCCACATTTCAGAAAGCAAGAGCTCAATCTCCTTAAGAACAAGGAAGGGGCAATAAATCTGTAACAGACTCCAAAAGCAGAAGCAACACGATTAGGAGGAACAACTGAAAATGGAGGCCAAAAGAGGAAAAAGATGGGGCAACTGCTCTGGGGAGGTGAGACGTGAACTCAGCCTGGCAAGGGCAGGAGGCACTGGCCAGCAGGAAACCATGTATGCAGATGTGGAATCTCACCCAGGAAATTCTAAAGGAGGAGATACAGGGGCCTTAGAGTATGTAATTTCCTTCTCACTACACAAGTTGGAATGTAACCATAGTGATGACCCCAGGTTTGAGGGTAAAAGGCAAGGTCCAGTCCCTGCTCCGCCACCAGCTGTGGGCCTGGTACAGGTGGGTACACGGGGAGTACTCACTGAGCAAATGCATGCATGGCCCTGGGCAAGTACTTAAGCCTTCCAAGGGCAGCTTTCACATTCCTAAAATGAGGCTAAAAACAGCCTCTACCCAACAGGGTTATAGTGACATTGAAAGGGAATAATGCCTTTAAAGCAAAGCTAGGACTTCCACATTTCCTCCTGGTGACCACACCACACTGCTGTTAATTAACAGTGGGGTGTGATCTGGGGTGGAAGGAAGGATCCAGAGGATCAAAGAAGGAGAGAGGACAGGAGGCAAACCTGAGCTAGGAAAAAGTCCAGTGCACACAAGAGGGGCCAAAATGATGGGAAGGAAGGTCTGCTATAATTTCTTCCAATTTGCTTCACAAGCTTTATTTCAAACACATGATCTTAAGTTGGCTAGAAGCTTTTTTTTTTTTCTTGGTCTTTTGTCATTTTAGGGCCGCACCCATGGCATATGGAGGTTCCCAGGCTAGGGGTCGAATCCGAGCTGTCGCCACCAGCCGACGCCACAGCCACCGCAACACGGGATCCGAGCCGCATCTGCAACCTACACCATAGCTCACGGCAACGCCAGATCCTTACTTAACCCACTGAGCGATGCCAGGGATCGAACCCACAACCTCATGGTTCCCAGTCAGATTCATTAACCACTGAGCCACAACAGGAACTCCAAGCTGGCTAGAAGCTTTAAAGTTTTTTTCCTCTAAGTTTAAGAAGCAAAATGTGATACATTATTTCTTGACTACAGAATGAGATCTAAGCTGCTGCCAACGAAGGAAGAAAGGATGGTGGAACTGGAAAAACAGATCAGAGGCTGCTAATAAGCTCCTGGAACAAGAGACAGCCTCCTGATGGATGGACAACCATCACCCATGAAAGAGTCAGTGGAAGGTGGGCGGGGGAGGAAACTCCAAAGACATCCACAGTAAATAGTAAACAGAAAGAACAAAGGTACATGGTCAAGGTCAACATACAAATGTGACACCAAAATCCAGATCATGGGCAACTCCACAGGGTCAACAACCAGGTTCTATAAAAATTAAGTTGCAAGAAAAAAGCGGGATAAACTCATAGATGTAAAAATGAAGATTTAAGAGACACTTCACCAATTACTATCTATGAACCTTAACTGAATCCTGGTGAATCCTGATCCAAACAAATTAGTACATAAATTTATGTAATATTTATAAGGTAGTTGGGAATTTTAAAACTCACTGAATAATTTATGATTTTCAGTAAATTTAATTTACTAAACAATACATGATTAATTATTTCAAGGACTGATAATGGTATTGTGAATATACACACATAAACACACATACACACACTTTTTTTTTTTTTTTTTTTTGCTTTTTAGGGCTACGCCCATAGCATAAGGAGGTTCCCAGGCTAGGGGTCCAATCAGAGCTATAGCTGCCAGCCTATACCACAACCACAGCAACACAGGATCCGAGCCATGTCTGTGACCTACATCACAGCTCACGGCAACACCGGATCCTTAACCCACAGAGCAAGGCCAGGGATTGAACCCACAACCTCATGGTTCCTAATCGAATTTGCTTCCAGCCCACCATGACGGGAGCTCCTATTGTGAATATATTTTTAAAACAATCCTTCCTTATCTTTCAAAGATAATTAAATATTTGTGGATGACATCTGGAATTAGCTTCAAAATAATAACGGGGAGGTGGGTGTCAAGGAGCTAAGAGTGGCCATTAGGTGGTAAGTGTGATGAGTACCAAATGCTTCGTACATGTTTGAATTTTCTGCAGTTAGCTAGAATCCCTAGATATCACTGCACTCTGCCTATTCAAACAAAAGGCAGCTCCCTCTCACACCGAGTGCACACATACCTGTGCTAGTCTTGGACTTGCTCTCCATGGTGGTCATGGCAGGGGCAGGCGCTGACGATGCTGCGGAAGGGCAGGCACTTTTCTTTCCTCTGACACCATTAGTCACTGTGACCCCTCCAGCCATCCCAGCTAAGAGGTCATCACTGCTCTTGGTCTAAAAACAACAGAAGATAAAAACAAACTGACTAGATGAAGCAAAATTAAATAACATTTTGAGAGTAAACAAAGCCCTTGACTTTGACATTGCATTCAAGAGCTCTACGAAGACTGATACTGCTCTGTGCTACAGACACAAAACCTCTTCACTGCTTCATACATAAGCACACATTTTTTTAAATATGAAAATCATAATGTATGCAAAGATTTTGAGGAACCCCACGGTGTGCCCCCATATGCCAGATTTGGTGAGGGATGGGAGAAAGTGAAGACACCCTCCTTGCTACCCTCTCTCATCCAGAACGTGACTTATGAACCGGGATCACCTGAGTGACATCACACCCGCTCTCTCAGGAAAGTACTGCAGTCACAGAAGACACCACCACGCAATTTCTAGAGAGAAGCAGCACAGAGTCAGGAAGAATCTCCAGTGCTCTGAACCAATTCAATGATGAAGTCAATACTTACAAGTTATTCTGAAATCCATTTTCCTTATCTTATTTAATTTCTTAAGTAGTCTAATTTAAGTCAAAGATCTGTATATTACCTAGGTTTTTAAAGCCTAAGTGATATACAAATTAAAAGCTAGAGATTTTATGGTTAGAGTGAGGGTTAATCAGCCTAAATGATCATACTACTTTGAGAGACCATTTGCAATGTATATATTTTTTATGAAGATGACTGTTTAAAAGTGAGCTTCTTAAAAAGAAAAGAAGCCCTCTAGATGACTGGATTGGGTATAAAATCATTACTTAAGGAAGCAGTGAAGAAAACTGATTTTATTTCTAGAAAAGAGAGAGAACACAGAGGAGTTAAAAAGATCTGTGGGGGGAGTTCCCATTGTGGCACAGTGGAAACAAATCCGACCAGGAACCGTGAGGTTATGGATTTGATCCCTGGCCTTACTCACTGGGTTAAGGATCCGGCGTTGTCTTGAGCTGTGGTGTAGGTCGCAGACGCAGCTCGGATCTGGTGTTGCTGTGGCTGTGGTGTAGGCCGGCAGCTACAGCTCTGAATAGACCCCTAGCCTGGGAACTTCCACATGCCTAGGGAGCAGCCATAAAAAGAACAAAAAGACAAAAAATTAAAACAAAAAGATCTATGGGGGAGGGGAGTTCCTATTTTGGCTCAGTGGAAACAAATCTGACCAGCATCCATGAGGACGCAGGTTTGATCCCTGGCCTTGCTCAGTGCAGTAAGGATCCAGCATTGCCATCAGCTGTGGTATAGGTCAAAGACAAGGCTCAGATAAGGCATTGCTGTGGCTTTGGCATAGGCCAGCAACTACAGCTCCAACTGGATCCCTAGCCTGGGAACCTCCATATGCCGAGGGTACAGCCCTAAAAAGACAAAAAAAAAAAAAAATCTATGGGGGGAAAACCCCTGCTTTTATTTTATTTTTTTGCTTTTTAGGGCCGAACCTGGGGCATATAGAGGTTCCCACGCTAGGGGTTCAACTGGAGCTGCAGCTGCTGGCCTATGCCACAGCCACAGCAACACAGGATCTGAGCCACATCTGTGACCTACACCATAGCTCACACCAATGCTGGATCCTTAACCCACTGAGCAAGGCCAGGGATCGAACCCACAACCTATGGTTCCTAGTTGGATTCATTTCCACTGTGCCACAATGGAAACTCCACCCCTGCTTTTAAATAGAAGAACCAAAAGTCTGCCCAGTAAGGTGAAGGCACAAGTTAACCAGCCAATTTATGTTGTTTTCTATCTGGAGTCATGCTCATCCTCGGATAATCACAATGAATTCACTTCTACAAATTAAAACGGTTCATAAACAATTCAGCTCTAAATCAAAAGCCTCTTCTAGTTCTAAATGTCAGTGACTCCATACAGAGCAGTACCATCAGGTAGGTCAATCTGTCTTACTAAAAAAAGAGACAGAAAGAGGATTAATGTTTTAAATGAATTGTCAGAATTCAGCTTTGGTAATTTTGGGTTGTCACATTATGATAAACCTAGATCACATAATGAGGAAGGGGAATTGCGCGTTAATCATTAAGGACTGTTGCCTCCCCCTTCCCTCAGCGCTGGCCGCCCACTAAAGGGGCTGCAGCTTCACAGCCTAACAAGTGCCAGCTGGGCAGAGGGTGAGCTGTCTGGCGGAGGGCTGGAAGGCAGGGAAGGCGCGCTGCGCAGGCATTGCAGCGGCCCCTCCACACCAGGTACACCATCACCAAGGGACCCAGCAAGCTGGTCGTGCAGTGCCGCACAGGTCCCATGCAGCAGCAGGTGGAGAGCAGGCCCCGCAAGCTCCTGAAATGCCTGCATCCCACGCCCCCGACCCCACAGCCTCCCAGGACACAGCCTCCAGGACCCTGGCCCCTGTCAAGTCCAGGGCTGAGGCTCATGTTGAATCGGGTGAATGGCCAGTGGCCCCCTGCCACATCCCCATCCCTCGAGGGAACCCAAGAGGAGAACACTGGCCCATGAGGAGAACATCTGATTTGTGTCCAAAGCCTGGCAGCAAGTGGATCAGCAGCTGGGTGGTGGCCCAGCCAGTGAGAGTGGGCTGAGGCCTATGCAGTACGTCAAGAGGACCCCCAACCCCTGGCTACAGAACTTGGTGCCCTCCTATCTGGACAAGTGGTGGGCACAGCAGTTCCTGGCCAGGATCACCAACTGCTTCTAGCTATGAAAGAATGCTGCCCGTGCAGGGCCTGGCCCTGCCTCACGCTGGACCCTCTGCAAGGAGAGGACCACGGTCCTGTTCACCCACTGTGGCAGGCCAGGTTTCACCCGGGGCCTGGCCAGGTGCCAGCCAAAGAAGTGCCAGCATTTGGACTTTTGCACCTGCCGACCACCCGCTCCAGCTGTTCCAGGCGGCCAGGGGCTGAAACTGTCTGACCTCAGTCCTTCTTACTGTGCCCTGGGCCAGCCCGTGGGGCTGGCAGGGAGGAGCTCCAGGCTAATAAAATTGAAAAACTGCCAAAAAAAAAAAATCATTAAGGACTGTTCATATTTCTGAAAAACAGTTTCTCAATAAAATTGGTCATCAAAGTATGATGCAAAACAAACTGTAAATCAAGTTACATTTCCTCCCTGTCCATCTGTCCCTTACCTATTCATTAGTAAATAAACTCAGCATACTCTTACATTTTCAAATCATCTTTGTATAAACTGTTAATAAAAGTTAAAATTATTTTTGAGGGAGTTCCCATTGTGCCTCAGCAGTAACAAATCCAACTAGTAACCATGAGGATGCGGATTCACTCCCTGGCCTCACTCAGTGGGTTAAGGATCCAGCATTACCAAGAACTGTGATATGGATCTGGCGTTGTTGTTGCTGTGGTCAGCAGCTGTAGCTCTGATTCAACCCCTAGCCCAGGAACTTCCATATGCCGCAGGGCAGCCCTAAAAAATAAATAAATAAAATAAATAAATGTTTGAACAAATTCTCCATCCTCCACAAGGTTAAATATTCTTCCCTTTCATAATATTTACATATGAAGACCACCTTGCACTATAAAAAGCAGCTTAATCATCACATTTCTCTACTTACAATCTGTCTTTGGGTAATGGCAAAGTTAAACACACATCAGAGCACAAAATCAAAATCTACACAATTATCACAGTAACTGTAACAGTACAATAAGGGCACATGAATAAACCACACTGTGTACATATAGGCACTTGATTTATGACCAAAGAAACAGTACAGGAAAAGTGGATTTTTCAATAAACAATGTTAGGTCAATTGTACATTCACAAAGAAAAAAAAATAATAATAAATCAGCCCTATTTCACACCACATCAAAAATAAGTCCTGGAGTTCCCATCGTGGCGCAGTGGTTAACGAATCCGACTAGGAACCATGAGGTTGCGGGTTCGATCCCTGGCCTTGCTCAGTGGGTTAACGATCCGGCGTTGCCGTGAGCTGTGGTGTAGGTTGCAGACGCGGCTCGGATCCTGTGTTGCTGTGGCCGCGGCGCAGGCCAGTGGCCACAGCTCCGATTAGACCCCTAGCCTGGGAACCTCCACATGCCGCGGGTGCAGCCATAAACCCGCGGCCATAAAATGACAAAAAGCAAAAAAAAAAAAAAAAAAAATAAGTCCCAAGGCTTTCTATATCCAAATTCTGAATGGTTTAAAAAAAAAAACTGAAAAATTTGACTACATAAAAATTAAAATCTTAAGAAAATTTTTAAAATTTTTGCATGGCCAAAAAAATCATAAGCAAAGTTAAGAAAAAAAAACACATACATGAGAAACTGATTAAGTATATTTGCAATATCTCACAGGCAATGGGCTAATATCTGGAACACAAAAAGAATTCTTAAAAATCGAGGGGGAAAAGACCAAAGCCCACAAAGAATAGAGAGCAAAATAAAGAATTACATACAATTGATTCACACAAATGTACAAAACAAGACGACCAGTCAGTCTAACGCAACAGGAGAAATGCAAATTCAGCAGCACTGAAATAGCACTTCTCACCCAGAATGGTGCAAAGGAAAAGGTGAGGTTCCTTTGGGAAGGATGGCGGCAGACTGGCACTCCCTTAAGTGGCTGGTGAGAATGCAGCTTGACTGACAGAGACTCACATCTAACAAAGATACACATGCCTTTTCCCTTCTGCCCTGCAATCTCCCTTCTAGGAATTTAACCTGAAGACTCACCTCCAACAATACAAAAATACATTAGCATAGAGTATTCACTGTAGCATTGTGTCTAGTTGCAAAATACTGGAAATACCTTAAATGCCTATACACAGGAAAGTAGCTGAATAAACTACAGTACATCCATACAATGAAATATTAAGTAGAAGGAGAAAGCCTGTTTAAAAATGCTACGGAAAGGTCTGTAGAATAAATTAAGTGGAAAAAAAAGCCAAGTGCAAAAGTATATCTAAGATTCCCTGTCATGGCTCAGCAGTAATGAACCTGACTAGTACTCATAAGGATTCGGGTTTGAGCCCTGGCCTCGCTCACTGGGTTAAGGATTCTGTATTGCCGTGAGCTGTGGTATAGGTCACAGACATGACTTGGATCCTGTGTTGCTGTGGCTGTGGCCTTGGCCGGCAGCTGCATCTTTGACTGGACCCCTAGCCTGGGAACTTCCACATGCTGCAGGTTCCGTACTAAAAAGCAGAAAAAAAAAAAAAAAGTACATCTAATTATGCCAACTTTTGTGTAAGAAAGGAGAAGTAAACATCTGCTCATTTATGCAAAAAAGAAACACAGGAAGGGATAAACAAAAACTAAATTAGACCACTTACCTCCAAGCAGTGGTTGGAGACAAAGTAGAATGGGTAGGGGAGGGGCAGGGCACTTCTCTGAACACATCTCAGAGCTGTGACACCAGGAACTGAAGGAGTTTCACGTGCTCACAATGAATAATTAAAGAAACAAGGGTGGGGGACCCCAAAGTGGAACACAATGGGAACAAACAGATACAACTGCACCCTTTTTTTTTTTTGACCACACCCTCAGTATGTGGAAGTTCCCGGGGCAGGTATTGAACCTGCACCTCAGCAACCACCCCAGCTGCTGCAGTGACAATGCCCCATCCTTAACCTACTGCACCAGGAAGGAACTTCCCCAAACATCTTTTGAACACAGTATTGACCATAAATCCCCAAAACTCTCAAGCTAAAAACAGAAAAGTATAAATTCTGAATTCTAGCTAGTAAACTTGTTTTTTTGCAGTGGTATGAATGAGCAATATCTATTTTCCGTATATTCTAGTATTAAGGAAATAAGTAAATCTATTGTAGATAATGAAAGCTGCTGTCGGAGGAAGGGATTACAGTTATGAAAAGTGGAAAGGCTACCATCAACCTTGTATATCACCTGGAACTGAAGTATCAGTGTGAACTCAGAGGTTTAATGCATATGGACAGAAGTAGATACACAAGTTGGGAGATCTGTAAGTACATACACGTGTGTGCGTGTGCACTTTTCTACTTCTGTCTGTGGCTTAGAGACAATACATGCAAAAGCAACGAGCACACCTAGCTTCCAGGTAATTTAAGTTCTAACACCTCTGAAAAGATCAAGGCCTCCTTTAAGAAAAGGCTGATTCTAGGGCTGAAGTTAGAAAAGTAGGAAATTTACCATGCCAGAAATTAAGAAATTGCTCAAAGAATAAAAAGAACATGTCAGAAGGACAGAGGAACCAACTTGGAGGGGCTCCTACCTGACAAATCAGGGACGATTTGAGCATCAATCCATGAATCCACACTCATATAAACGAATACATAAACGGGGGCTGCTGGGAGTTCCCATCATGGCTCAGCAGAAACAAACCTGACTAGAATCCATGAGGACGCAGGTTCAATCCCTGACCTTGCTCAGTGGTTTAAGGATCTGGCATTGCCCTGAGCTGTGATGTAGACTGCAGATGCTCGGATCTGGCGTTGCTATGGCTGTGATTTAAGCTGGCAGCTACAGCTCTGATTCGACCCCTGGCCTGGGAACCTTCATGGGCCATGGGTGTGGCCCTAAAAAGACGAAAAAAAGGGGGGGTGCCAATTAATATGTAGAAAGAATGATGGAATTAGAAAATTACCATTTCGCAAAGATCACAGTAATTGATTCTGGAAAAAATTAATGGCTAAAACTAGGGTGCAAGTCTGATGAGAGAGGATATTTGCAAAGTGCCAAAAAATTTTCGATAAGATACTTATTTTTACAGAAGGAAACCTAATGACCAGATAGTGGAGGAACCTAGCAGACACCACCTTTACCAAGTCAATGTCTGATACCATGTGCCTCTAGAGACACAGCAAAGACACAGCTCCCGCAGAGCTCCTCCCCATCATAGGAAACACCGACACACCCAGACATGGAGGACCGTCTACGAACAAATGGGCCTACATTCTTCAGTAAATGTCAAGGTCATAAAAGACAAAGACTGAGGAACTATTCCAAATGTAAGGAGAATGAAGAACTTAACAACCAAATGCAACTGATGATCCTGGACGGAATCCTGGACCAGAAAAAAATTTTCTTTTTTGCTAAAATGGACATTAGCACAATTGGTAGAAATTAAAGTCTATGATTAGAGACTAACATTTTATCAATGTTCATTTCCAGATTTTAAAATTATAATATGGTTAGAGTTGTAGGTCAGCAGTAATGAACCCAACTACTATCCAGGAGGACAGGACGCAGGTTCGATCCCCGGCCTTGCTCAGTAGGTTAAGGATCCAGTGTTGCCATGAGCTATAGTGTAGGTCATAGACGCAGCTTGGATCTGGGGCTGTGGTGTAGGCTTCAGCTGCAGCTCCAATTCCACCCCTAGCCCAGGAACTTCCATATGCCACAGATATGGCTGTGAAAACAAAAAACAATGTGAATATTTTTTTTTGTCTTTTTGCCTTATCGAGGGCCGCACCCGCGGCATATGGAGGTTCCCAGGCTAGGGGTCTAATAGGAGCTGTAGCCGCCGGCCTTCGCCACAGCCACAGCAACGCAGGATCCAAGCTGCGTCTGCAACCTACACCACAGCTCACGGCAACACCGGATCCTTAACCCACTGAGCAAGGCCAGGGATCGAAGCCGCAACATCATAGTTCCTAGTCGGATTCGTTAACCACTGAGCCACGATGGGAACTCCTACGATGTGAATATATTTAATGCCATTGAATTGTACACGTAAAAATGGTTAAAATGGTAAATGCTGCATGTATTTTACCACCAAAAAAAAAAAAAAAGGACAGGAGTTCCCATCGTGGCTCAGTGGTTAATGAATCTGACTAGGAACCATGAGGTTGCAGGTTCGATCCCTGGCCTTGCTCAGTGGGTTAAGGATCCGGCGTTGCCGTGAGCTATGGTGTAGGTTGCAGACGCGGCTCGGATCCCATGTTGCTGTGGCCATGGTGTCGGCCGGTGGCTACAGCTCTGATTCGACCGCTAGCCTGGGAGCCTCCATATGCCGTGAGTGCAGCCCTAAAAAAGGAAAAAAAAAAAAAAAAAAAAAAAAAAAGACATCACGGGGGAAAAAAAAGTGGTCTGAACAAGCACTTCACATAAGAAAATATCTTTTTCATTTTTTTTCTTTTTGTCTTTTTAGGCCACACCCAAGGTATATGGAAGTTTCCAGGCTAGGGGTAATAAGAGCTATAGCTGCCAGCCTACACCACAGCCACAGCATAGTGGGATCTAAGCCATGTCCACAACCTACACCATAGCTCACAGCAATGCTGGGTCCTTAACCCACTGAGCAAGGCCAGGGATTGAACCTACATCCTCATGGATACTAGTCGGGTTCGCTACCACTGAGCCACAACGAGAACTCCCAGAAAAGATTTAATGTCCACTAAACACATAAAAATATGACATGAAAAGGAGCTTAATCTCACTGATAACAATGTAAATGCAAATTAAAGCCACTTTAGAATTCTCTACACACACCTGACTGGCTACAATGAAAGAGTAATGTAAGGAGTTCCCCACTGGCTCAGCAGGTTAAGGATCTGGCATTGTCACTGCTGTGGGGCAAGTTCGATCCCTGGCCTGGGAACTTGTGTATACCACTGGCACAGCCAAAAAGAAAAAAAAGAGTTTAAACTGGTAACCCCTTTGGGAAATGACTGGCTGCCTATTAAAGGTGAATGTTGTTTACACTACAACGCCGAAATTTCACTCCTGGTTACAAAGCCAACACAAATGGGTGCATGTGTATATAAAAAACATGTGTAAGGATGCTCACAACAGTTCAGTCCTTAACAGCCCCAAAGGAAACTCCAGACAGATGTCCATTAAGAGCAGAGGAGGTGAATAACCTGCAGTCATTCCACAGTTAGTAGTCATCAGGAAGGAGCTACTTACAGGAGAATCTATATACAAAACAGACACAAACTCATAGACATAGAAGACAACCTGGGAGTTCCCATCATGGCTCAGCAGAAACGAATCTGACTAGCATCCATGAGGGCGCAGGTTCGATCCCAGACCTTGCTCAGTGGGTTAAGGATTTGGCGTTGCTGTGGCTGTGGTGTAGGCCAACAGCTACAGCTCTAACTGGACCCCTAGTCTGGGAACCTCCATATGTCTTACTCCATCAAAAAAGTAAAAACAAAGCAAAAAACAAAACCAAAATTCTGCACTTTGCAGCTTGCCTTTTACATGAAGGTACTTGTAGGCTCTGCTATTTTTCCCTATTTCTTTTAATTTTTGTTACACTATTCTATAAATACATGTGCATTCCCACACACAAACATCCCCCATCAGCAACATTCCAAAAACCTGAGACTGATAAAGGAATAAATATTGAGCTTACTTTTTAATAAAAGGTACAAAGGCAAATCATTTGGTAAAAACACACAGATACAAATCCTTAAATATTACAACCAAGAACACATGCTTCAGAGTTCCCGTCATGGCTCAGCAGAAATGAATCTGACTGGTATCCATGGGGACACAGGTTCGATCTCTGGCCTCGCTCAGTGGAGCTGGCATTGCTGTGAGCTATGATATAGGTCAAAGACACAGCTTGGATCTGGTGTTGCTGTGACAGTGATGTGGGCCGGAAGCTGCAGCTCCAATTCAATTCCAGCCCGGAAACTTCCATATGCCACAGGTGTAGCCCTAAAAAGCAGGAAAAGAAAAGAAAAAGAAGAAAAAAGAATACACACTTCTCCAGGTAATGTCCAAGTTTCACAGTCACATCTTCACCTCGAAATTTGAGATTAGTGTAAAATTTTTAGCTTGCAAGTTTCAGAGATGGACTGCTCAATAATAATTAACTAACTTTCACGCTGAAAAGATATAATCACAAAGCATCATTGAGAGTCATCAATTATTTAGATAAACTTTAACTGAAGTAACTGCGGCTTATTAATGCTCATCTCTGAATTTTTAGCAAAAAGTATCCTCAGGACAATGAAAAAGTATTACTTCTAAAGGATTAACTGTGAACACCTGGAAGGTGCAGGCAGGTAGCAGACCATCTCTACCTGGAAAACAACCCCCCTGCTGCTGTGACAAAGAATGACCCACACAGTGGCCCAAGCCAGATGTTACTGCTACTCACAAGAATGGGAACAATTTCCTCAAAACGTGCTGTGAAGAGCACCAGTGCTTTTCTTCATATTTACAAAAGCTCTGTTCAGAATCAAAAGGGTCCTTCCCGACACTTCACTAAATCTGGCCTCCAACAATACTGGAAATGAGAGGTAAAGAAATGCACGTCCATGTATGCTGTCACTGTAGGAAGTATCGTATGAATGCTGTGCTGTGACAGACACGAGTGTGGGTGTCCACAGGAGTGGATGAGTGTGTGTACATGCTGTCTAAATGATTAAGAGCCAAATGCTTCAATTTATCTGGCTGGTCGTCAACACTCCACCAGTTACAGGAATGAGGTTGTGGGAGGTGACGATATGCTAAAGAAGCACCACTAAATATGGAAATTTAGAAAAATAAAATACCACTTACGTTAGTGGGCTCTCCAAGCCCTTTTGATTTTAACAATTTTTCTAACATTTTCACTATTTTCTTTCCTTATCTTCTTACTCCAATTCCTAGTCAATGACTTTTTTTTTCTTTTTAAAATAAAACCCATTGCTTCAGTCCATGCAAAGAGTTCCCAAATAGTTTCACCTCTTCTATGACCGTCCCCATCCAAGCACACACACAGAGAACTACTTAAATCTGCCAACTCTGCAGAGCTCAAGCCATGGATAGCAGCACACAGCAGGGACTCCACTCTGCCTTACAATGAAGAAGTACTCACTGCTTAAGACCAAACTGCCATCAACTCAGGGTCCCCGCCTCAGAAGACTGACACTCAGGGCACAGTCCAGTGAACCCCCAAGATGCTGGCAGCAGCGAAGAGGAGGCAACATTCTGTGTCAACGCTTCAACCTGTTCCTCCAGCCCTGTAAGTGGAGGGTGACCCAGGCACAGAGGCACTCCACTCCAAAGACAGCCCAGCAACTGAGTAACCAGCTACAGTGGAAAATATCAGCTCTCTTACACGAGGGATGCAGCGCTGGCACCAAGGAAGCTGCTGAGGGTGCTGATGCAGACTACCAGAAGAAGGGCAGAGGACTACCCCTGGCATCACCCCAGGCTGTGGGATCTCACCCAGTGCTGTCAGGGCCATAACAAGGAGAGAATCTGGTGGCATCTCCAAGCCCAAGGAGTAAAGTAAGTCTGAGTTCAGTTTCGACAACCCTGGAATAGAAAAACCAGCATTTCCTGCTAGATCTTTCAACACATATAAGGAAGTCCCTCATGAGCTGTTCCTGCAAGGTGCTTCTTAAAATAATTAAGTCACAACCTGTCAAAGCCTTTCCTGGACAAAAGGCTTCTGAAGAGATTATGTTTCAAGTACTACCTGGTTTCTCCCTATCAGACAAGCAGAAACTCTCTCCAGGTTTTCTAACGAAAACAGCAAACCCCAAAACAAGCAAGCAAAGAACAAATACATGAATTCTGGGCTGAAAAAGGCTGGAAGAAGACTGTGTGGATCTCTGTCCAGTGAATTTAAGACTTGACCAGAAGAAAAATGACCTGGAGTCATTTTGACATGGACACTGAGAGTACCCAGGGAAGACTTACTGTTGAGAAGCAAACCTGAGCTGGAAAAAGTTTCTAGAGCTAACCAGTAAAAACACTACTACCTCATACACAAAGCCCCTGCTGTGTGTCAGGCCCTGTGCCATCCACCATCATATACCCTCATTTCATCCTGACCAGCCTTGGAAAGCAAACACCAAGCATGGGACCAGCTGCTCACGAAGCCCGAGATCTAACGTATCACCATCCTAATGAGAACTAAACCGGCCTCTAAGGGAAGGAGTGCACAGAAAACTGGTTCTGTTCTAACTGAACTATTATTACCCAGTTTTAACTGGGGTTAATACTGGATCTGCTATCAGAAAATGAGGAACAGTTTATGCTAACAGTGTAAGGGGGGGCTGGGAATAAAGACCCCCTGTTTAGGGGTTTCAGGAACATTATACTAGCCTTCCTTTAAGACCTAGTGCACATGCTCTTTTCATTAACCCTTCCTCGGGTTAGAAATAATATTCCTGTCTGAAGATGCTTACACTGCTTTCCTGCTCTCCCAGGGCACCTGACTTTTTCTCCTGTTTTACTTGTCCACGCAAGTGACTCTCCTCCATCCTTTAATCCACAAGCTCCTTTGAAGGCAGGTCTAGCGCACAGGCAGCCATTTGCTCACAAGCAAACCTGCTACTTGGTCTCATTCATTAAGACAGAACCAAGATAAATGAAGTCTACCACAATGTGGACTGTCTTCAATGCCACCAGCAGAGGTTGAATCCAAAATAATGTTTATTTAATAAATCAAATATAATATTAAGACTCACTCCTCCTAAAATCCATCATATATTTCAACATGGCCATGTGAATACCTTTGACAATGCTGCTGCTGTTCCGGGCTTCACAAGTTTGCCTCCAGAAGATGCTGAAGAGATGTTTTCAGGTTTTGTTTTCTCTGCTGCTGGCGTTTTGCCAATCCCAGACACTTTAGGCACTGAGCCAACACTCCTACTTGTCTTCTTCATTCTGGGCTGCGTCTTTGTGATGCATTTACAGCCAAATCTGTGGAGAGAAATGGTATTATACAGGGAACAAAACTGTAAGAAAGCTCTTTAAGAAATTTGTTTTTGAAGGATTTTACCATGAAATAAATAAAAATGCGTGAAAGCTAGGAGTTCCCTTAGTGGAGCAGCGGTTAACGAGCCCGACCAGGATACATGAGGTTTTGGGTTCAATCCCTGGCCTCACTCGGTGGGTTAAGAATCTGGCATTGTCATGAGCTGTGGTATATGTAGCTGACAGACGCAACTCAGATCTGGTGTTGCTGTGGCTGTGGTGTAGGCCAGCAGCTGTAGCTCTGATTCATCCCCTAGCCTGGGAACTTCCATAGGCCGAGGGTGCGGCCATAAAAAAGTAAATAAATAAATAATAAAATAAAAATGTGTGAAAGCTAGATGTCGCTCCAGAAAACAAAGGATGAAAAATTCTTAGACTTATTAAATGAGAAAGCACCCTATTTTCAAGTCTTCCTTCTTGAATATTATCTTGCACATTCTAGTTCTCTCAGTAAAAAGAATATCCGAGATCTCTAATGGGCCTGGCTAACACACTGTACATGGAATGAAGCAGCAATCACCTTGGCACAGGAATTAGCTATTGTGCAGGTCTCTAAAGGTGCTCACACTTTCCACATCACCTGGCACAATCCTAATTTCAAATATTTGTTGTGATATCCCCACATAAACCAGCAGAACAGCCCAGAAAGTCCAACATTCAAGATCTAAATATATTTCCCAGTATACCTCTTTTATCAAGAGAAAGCATTAGAGTTCCCATCGTGGCTCAGTGGTTAACGAATCTGACTAGGAACCATGAGGTTGTGGGTTCAATCCCTGGCCTTGCTCAGTGGGTTAAGGATCCAGCATTGCCGTGAGCTGTGGTGTAGGTTGCAGACGTGGCTCGGATCCCGCATTGCTGTGGCTGTGGTGAAGGCCGACAGCTACAGCTCCTGTTAGACCCCTAGCCTGGGAACCTCCATATGCCATGGGTGCGGCCCTAAATAAGGCAAAAAGCGAAAAAAAAATGAGAGAGAAAGAAGTATCAAGACACCTTATGAGAACATAAACCTCAACTTCAGTTCAGAAACGAAGGGCATTCTCCACACCTATAAGGACCACGACAGCAAACCTTCCTCCCAAGGGAGCAGACTTGTTACACAGCTTAGAGCACCAGGAATAATACTGGCAGCACACAAAACTGCAGCCAGAAAAACCCTTTAACACCCTTTATTAGCTGAGCTAGAAGAGTAGTCTCTACAGTAATGTCATGTGTGGAAAGTCTGGGTAAAGTAATACAACTAACAAAAACGAACGCCTATCGTGAATGTAAGGAAGTTCATGAACGATGATTCTGAGAAACTACACTGAGCACAAAAGAGAGGTCGGTCTGTTTTATGAAGGTTTCTACACACGAATAAAAATAAAGAGAAACTTACAGAATAACTCTTTGGAAAAGAAAAGCTCATTCCAGTAGTTTTAATGAATACTTTACCCAGACTGTGCTCAAACGCTCCAGATTTATCTTGCCTGACGTAACACAAACTGTACCAACTGGTTTGGTGGCAGGAACAGTGAGACGGGGCGAAGGGGGCTCCACAAGGCGATAAGGCCTCAGAGCAGAAAGAACACTGTTAATAACACCAACGGAAACACAGCAAGCCTTCTCTCCAGCCTTCCCCAACTTCCTGCTGATTCCTTCCAGAAAATGCTGTATTTGGAATAACCCAATCATCTCTCCACTAGCTCTCAGCCCTTCTGCCTACTTTCCTGCCCCATCCGGGCCCTCTTCCCAGAGCAGGCACTCCCTCTGGTTCAGCTCACCACCTATTTCCTACCGTTCCCAGAGGAAGCTGAAAATGCCTAAGACAGATGCAAGCAGCTTCCCACAACATGAGCAGTGTGGTCATGTGGATCCCTGACAACCAGCAACTCTACGCTTTTCTCACCTACAAAACGAAGGAAGTAGACTGGGCCCCCTATTAAGCCAAGGTACTATAGGAAAATCAAGTTCCTAAGAAGCTTTCCTTCATATTTTCCCTTTGTATTTTCTAGTCTTTTCTAAGTCTCATATCTTGTAAATGGCTTCCCAAAGTTTCTTTCTTCAAATTCCATGCCTACACACCTTCCTACACCACTCAGACCCTCTACCATTCCCTGTCTACTCCGCTGCTGTCAAACTAACTTTTTCTAGATCAGTACTATACAAGAGAACTGACTGCAATGATGAACATATTCTGTATCTATCTGTGCTGTCCAAAATATAGTAGCCGACAGCCACTTGTGGCTAGGGTGGCTGAAGAACTGGAATTTCAATTTTATTTAATCTATTTAAAGTTACATGTTAGATACCATACTGGACAATGTAATAGACTGTCCCTTTCCTGCTGCTGTCTCCGTCCCAGAGTCAAAACCTAATGAACCACCCCTTCCCACACACACCAGGACGGCCATAATCAAAAAGACAGATGGTAATAAATGCTGTAGAGGAAGGGGAGTAACTGCGCCCTCTCATGCTGCTGGCAGAAACGCAAAATGGTGCAGCCACTTTGGAAGGCAGTTCCTCGAATGGATAAACAGAGTCACCAAGTGATTCAGCAAGTCTACTCCTGGGTATACACCCAAGAGAAATGAAAACATTTGTCCACATAAAAACTCACATACAAATGTTCACAGGAGCACTATTCGTAATAGCCAAAAAAGGGAAACAACCCAAACAACCTCAAAAAATTCTACCAATTAAACCATGACAGAATTCTTTGTTGGCATTTAGTTGTTCACTTATTAGCAGGAATTTATTACTTACCGGATGCACATTATCATACATTCTGTTTATAGCTTTCTGCATCTAAGATAACTTTGTTTCAATTTCAAATGTCCACCAATTGACAACAGACAGATAAAATGTGATATATCTATCCGATGGACAGTTACTTGAGCACCCCTGGTTCACAGGAATGAACCCTGAAAACACTGCACCACATGAAAGATGCTAGACCCAAAGGAACACATACTGTGTGACCTCATTTATACAAATTGTCCAGAAAAGCCCAGGCCAAGACAGAAAGCACATCAGAGGTTTCCAAGGGGAAGGAGACATGGATACTAACTGCTAAGCCACAGGTTTCTCTTTGGGATGAAACATTTTAAGCTTAGACTGTGATCAAGATAACCCTGTGAAAATACTAAAACCACTTAATTTTATATTTTAAGTAGGTGAACTGTGTGGCATATGAATTATTTCTGAGTAAAACTATTATACATATAAAAAAAAACACCTAATGATATCAAACCAGAATTTCTGGAGAGTAGATCCCAACACTAAAGTGCCTATTAAGATAAAGAGGACTGTGCTTTTGCAGATATTGAGAGAAGACAGAGGCATAGCAGAAGCTTTAAAGGTGCTGAGATACCAACTGGTCCAGGAAACTGGCTACTTGAAACCTTGTGAGATCTCTCAGATGAGGGGTCCTCAACCACAATGAACCCAAGCATCCTTTCTCTAACAAATATGTAAGCACCCCTCTACTACTGAAATGAAATCCAAAGATAACCTATTTATTATACACGTTCTTACTAAAAATACCTATATAGTGTGGTGACTATAACATAAAAAGTAATTTATAATGAAACATGAATTTCGATATGAAAATGTTCAAGCAAGACTTATACTAGGAATATGGGAGTTCCCGCTGTGGTGTGGCTCAGTGGTTAACGAACCCAACTAGCATCCATGAGGATGCAAGTCTGATCCCATGTTGCTGTGGCTGTGGCACAGGCCAGCAGCTACAGCTCCAATTTGACCCCTAGCCTGGAAACCTCCATATGCCGCGGGTTCAGTCCTAAATAGACAAAAGACCAAAAAAAAAAAATTATACTAGGAATAAAACCGTCAGAAACCCACACCTCTAAGCTGAATCACTGCAACGCTAGCAGTTACGCAGTCTTGACTTGGGCATATGGTACTGGCAACTCAGACACATGCCCTCACCCAGCCATGCTCTCAATAATGTGATTTTCTAAAGGGGGGAAACACATGTGGTGCAACAGCTAGTTTCATAGGTCAACCTGACTGAGCCGCAGGGTGCCCAGATGTTTCATCAAACATTATTCTGGGTGTGAGGGTATTTCTGAATGAGATTAATAACTGAATTCATAAACTGGGTAAAGCAGACTCTTCTCCCTAATGTGGGTGGGCTTCTTCCAACTTAAGACCTGAATAGAACAAAAAGGCTCCAGTGCGCTAGAACTCTTCTTGGCTGACTTCTTAAGCTGGGATGTTGGTCTTTTCCAGTCTTTGGGCTGCCAATTCTCAGACTGGAACTTAGGCTACCAGCTCTCCTGGGTCTCCAGCTTGCCAAGTGCAGATCTTGGGACTCCTCGGCCTCTGCGGGTGTGAGCCAACTCCTTATAATAAACCTCTTTTTATACTTGTGTGTGCGAGTGTGCACACACACGTGTGCGTATACATGTAAATACATCTTATTGGTTCCGGCTCTCTGGAGAACCCTAATACACTTTGTAAACTTGAGAACAAAACAATTTCCCCTCAATATCTATAGTAATTGCAATCCTGGAAAATTCCACATATACCCTTTGTGTAAAATGGAATAAGATTCTAGGCTCAGTCATAAACAGGATTTTTTTTTTCCTATCCACATAATATTCAGTAGATATTCCAAAGCTGTGCAAATCAAAGGATAAGTTTTCATTTTGCAGGACTGTCACTTCATTGAGTCTAGAATCCAGGGCCCTTACCAATTAATTGTCTGTAGTAGCCAGTAACCATTGAGACAATCAAAAACAGCTTACAGGATTTTCTAAAACAACCGCTATTAAATAGGGCAAGGATCTTCCAAAACAGGTGGTAATTCAGGCAGGCCTTGGCCCCCTGCTGGGTTAAGGCGCAGGAATTACTGGCCCTAGGCAGGGCGATACTACGGAGTAGAGGAAGAGGCCCCGCAGCTATGCAGGGCTCATGGGTCTGAATGCTGGGAAAAGGAGGGTGTGGAAGTTCCAGCGCTGCCGACCTGGGCCCTGCATGAGGATGTCACGTTACCTCCCACCGCCACCTCTAGTCCAGTGGAATCAAGGTGTGGGGGGAATAAAAGTAGCTCTCCTCACAAAAACAAGATGGAAGCTGTCTCTCTAAATATGTTGTTTGAAAATAACATATTGAGAATAATCCCAAACAACAATAATCCATAAAGTGTGTCACATTTATTTCTCAAAGAGTACTTAAAATATCAAAATAGACGCACTGCTCCCAACATAGGGCAAAACACCAAAGGCCCCGCGCCCTGCCTCGGGGCAGGCACGGTGTCCCAGCTGTGCCCAACTCAGCACAGGTCTCTGAATCCTCACAAGTGGTGCTGATGATCTACCTCTCCCTGGGTCAACCACCAAACCCCACACCCTGCTCACCAGTCCACATGGCCTCCAATGCAACCATGCAAGCGCTTCTCAGAAACGTGCAATTTTGATCTCAGCAAAGATTTCACAAGATATGAACAAAAGGTAACAACACCTAAAGTATACTATTCAATCTGCCTCTTCTGGATTTATCTGCTTGTCCTGTGGGTCAGTGCCAGTACTATGAACCAGTATCTTTTCATTTTGAAGGTGCTAGTTACCATGTTACTTAATATAAACCCTACGTTTCAGGTAGATTTTGGAAAACTCATTACCAGGTCTAAATCAGTATGTATTGTGTTACAGTTGTAAAAATAAAAACGCAGCTATAATATTAATGTACACAGATCTGCTCCTTTTTTATTTAAAAGGATTACTTGCTAGGTAAGGGCATGGATACAACTGCTCTTATTTACAGAAAAAAAGACTGCATTTGAAGAGAAGGCTGCAGTCTGGGTGGCCGGATCTCTCACCAGGATGTCCTGATACATGATTTACTGCAGCTCCAGGAGCCCTGGCTAAAGCTAATTACATGTTCACAACCACACAGGAAGTTTGAATTTCCTTCACATCTATGGGGAGATCATCTACAAGGAGATCATCTAAGGAAAACAAACAAAGGGCTATCTCTTACCTTCCACATATGGCACATAAAATATTATTTAAAAATCAAACCACAGACTCTTAAAAATATCTTGGAGGCCATTAATAGGAAATCCCACATACCGCACCACCAACAAAAACTGGAGGACAGTGACTATTAAAAGTTATGAAGCAAGTCACTGCTTACTCAATGGTCACAGAACACTTATTCTGTGCCATGACAAGCCCACTGCCAGTTCTCTGGGAATCTAGTCAGACAAGGCATGAATACATGGTCATCCTAAGAAAACTAAGATGAAAATAACCACTTTCCAGGGGCTCCCAGTCCAGTGGAAGAAGGAGATGCATAAGTGAATAGGTCTGATTCTTTACAAATCCTACTGAGAACACAAGGTACCGTACACGCACAAGGTGCAAAGGGAGCGGAGAGACCGAGTCCATGGCTCTGCCCCTAGGGAATAGGGAAGGAGGTCTGGCCACAGGTGTGAGAAAGTATGGGCCCCCTGAGGACCAAGATCTGGCCAGAACAGAGAAACATCAAAGTGACCGGCGGCGGGAAGGCCCTCCCAGTGACACAGAGCACTGATGACGTGTCCTTCCTAGAGAGTGACCTAGTGCTGCAGAGGACGTACTGAAGAACACCCAATGGGGGGCTCGGGGAGGGGGGCCAAAATGTCACCTCCTTCCTTATAACCCCTTTCCTTCGTTCTGAATCTGAGCTCCACACTCAAAAGTACCCTCAGCCCACACCTCTGCAGGACGTAAGGGCCAGAACACTGCTTCCCTAAGTCTGCTCTTCCCCCACATAGGCTGAGAACCTCCAGCCCCTTCTCCAGGCTCCACACACCTGTGCACAGTGGCATAGACTCTAGAAGGACCTGCTCTGCAAGCAGAGTCCAGCCACTATTATTTTCTCCATCTAGACACCAAGCTTCCCAACCTCATCTAAGAAAAAAACCCTGCTGTGCCGGGAGCTACCAGAGGCCCATACTGAGTTCACAGTCACCTAATACTACAAAGTCTCTTTCACACAATCTGCTGCTAAGCTGCTTTCCTCCTTTTTCGGACATTTTATTATGAAAATTTTCAAATACACAGAAATCTTGAAGAAACTGAACAGTAAACACTTTTCTCCTTTTCATAGCCGTGTAATTCATAAAATGTACGCTTCTTATCTGTTAAAACTATCATTTGGTCAGAGTTCCCTTCGTGGCTCAGCAGTTAATGAACCCAACTAGGATCCATGAGGATGCAGGTTCAATTCTTGGCCTTGCTCAGTGGGTTAAGGATCCAGCATTGCCGTGAGCTGTGGTGGAGGTCGCGGATGCGGCTTGGATCCCGAGTTGCTGTGGCTGTGGCCGGCAGCTATAGCTCCAATTTGACCCCTAACCTGGGAACTTTCACATGCCACAGGTGCGGCCCTAAAAAAAAAAAAAAAAAGGTAAAATTATCATTTTGGTCAAATCTGGCTTAAGGTCTATCTTTTGAGATAATTTAAAATTCTGACTTCCACTTGAAACCCATTAGTTCTACCTCTAAATTGCGCTATGTTCAATCTAAGTCATTTGTCCAACCAGGATCCTCACCTATAATAAAATGAGGCTGGATTCTAAGAAATCTTGAAGATTTCTCCTGACTACCAAATCATTCTAATTTAATCCAATTCATGCAGCCAATGGTGATGTTTCGGGTATAGAACAAAGCAGTGATAAGGCTCTGGGAAGCATCACCAGGCCCTGACCTGGCCCGAGGTCTCAGAGCAGCAGCAGAGCACTGAACTTCAAGTCAGGAGAACTGGATTCACACTCCAGCTTTGCCACACAAGCTGTGACTGCAGGCAAATCACTTCATCACTTCATATCTGTGCAAATGTTTCCTCTCCTATAAAGAGGAGTTGAAAAAACCTAATTTATAGTTATTGTACAAAATAAGGTGCGTAGACCAAGAAAAAGAACAAAAATCCCAACATACTTATTCCAGAAGTTATTTCAAAGGTCTGAGTAATGATGCAACAACCCAAGAACAGGGATGGCAATGCCCTTCTGTGATTCAGAAGCCCCACCCTCCTCAATCACCCATCCATGAAAAACACACTAATCAAGTTATAGAAATAAAGCCAAGAGGACCTTAAGAATTTTCATTTCACTGCATCAAGAAGGATCCACCCATGGAGTTCCTGCTGTGGCTCAGAGGAAACGAAACCGACTAGTATCCATGAGGATACAGGTTCTATCCCTGGCCTCAATCAATGGGTTAAGGATCCGGCATTGCTACAAGCTATGGCTAGTTACTGTGGTTGTGGCATAGGCCTGCGGCTGTAACTCTAATTCAACCCCTAGCCTGGAAACTTCCTTCCACATGCCACACACGAGGTCCTAAAAAGCAAAAAAAAAAAGGATCCACCCTGAATGGAAGAGAACACAAAATGTCCTGGAGAACACAAGGGGGCTCTGAGGCCACCCCTCACCGAGAAGCACCTTCAATCCTGGCACAGTGTGAGACCAAAGCCCTAGTGGTAACTACAGGGGCGGCCCCCACGCCCTTGCCCTGAAGTCACACCAGGACCCTGATCAGGTCACCAGTTCTTCCTCAGAATTCCTCTGGGCACCTCCTCAACTCCAAGTAGAACCATTTTTTCTCTCAGTTACACAGAATGTATTGCCATTTTAAATTACCTAAATGTAATTGTTATTTAATTGATAAGTTTTAAATCCACTGTGCTTATTTTAAAAACCAGTATCGGGAGACTGCCCCGCCCACCACATCTTATCAAATCTATATCCCTAGGCAAGTTACTTAACCTCTCTGAAATTTCAGTTTCCTCATATGTAAAATGGGCTGATAATAACACTACCTACTTTATAAGGATGTTGAGAGGATTAAATGAAATAATGCACCTTAGCAGGGTGGCAGCCCACAGTAAGGACGGGATAAAAGGAGCTATCCTAATTTATAACAACACACTGCATGCCCCAAGTATGACTAATGCCTTGTTAAAATAAAAGCAGCAACTCAAAAGACACTCTGTAAGAGAAACTCTTCATAAGCAATGACTAAAGGTTATTTTTACTCACTACTTCACTAAATTATACACTGTGGCACACAGAAGTCAACAAACAACACTTGCTTCTGGCTCTTTCCCACTGAAAATTACATATCAAGAAACACTGAAAATTATGGCAGGGAGTTCCATAGAACAGGGGATCAGGAGACCTGGGTTGTGGTCGCTGGCTTGGCACACCTGCATGATACTGAGCAAGTCATGCTACCTCTGTGAGCCTTGTTTACAAGGCGAGGAGGATGACCTATCAGAAATTCAAATTTTTTTTTGCTTTTTTTTAGGGCCACACCCGTGGCATATGGAAGTTTCCAGGCTAGGGGTCCAATCAGAACTACAACTGCTGGCCTACACCACAGCCACAGCAACATCAGATCTGAGCCGTGTCTATGACCTACACCACAGCTCACCGCAATGCCAGAACCCGCAACCTCATGGTTCCTAGTCAGATTCATTTCTGCTGAGCCACAATGGAAACTCCTAGCTATGATTTTTAAATTATAATTAAATTAAATTTTTAAAATATAATTTTAATTATATTTTACTGAGATATTGGTATCGCCTATCAATATCATGCTAAAACTTTTTTTTAAAAAAGGCTTCAGGAGGAAGCAGGTTCAATCCCTGGCCTCTCTCAGTGGGTTAAGGATCTGGCACCGTGAGCTGTGGTGTAGGTCGCAGACACGGCTTGGATCTGGTGTTGCTGTGGCTCTAGAGTAGGCCAGCGGCTACAGTTCCAATTCGACCCCTAGCCTGGGAACCTTCATATGCCTCGGGTGCAGCTATAAATTTATTTATTTATTGTGCTTTTTAGGGTCACACCCGCGGCACATGGAGGTTCCCAGGCTAGGGGTCTAATTGAAGCTAAAGCTGCCAGCCTACGCCAGAGCCACAGCAACACCAGATCCAAGCCATGGCAATGCTGGATCCGTAACCCACTAAGCGAGGCCAGGGATTGAACCCACAACCTCATGGTTCCTAGTCGGATTTGTTTCCTCTGTGCCATGACAGGGACTCCAAATTTTAAAAAATTTAAAAAAGGTTTCAACACAAGCAATCTAAATACATTTATCTAATTTTACAGACACCACATTCAAAATGTGGGATCATACTAAAATTTTAAACTAAAAAGAGACTTAAAATGCTCAGAAGGAATCACACTGTCAGAGGAAAACTGGAGGAGCTCCCATTGTGGCACAGCAAAAATGAATCTGACTAGGATCCATGAGGACACAGGTTCACTCCCTGGCCTCGCTCAGTGGGTTAAGGATCCAACTTTGCTGTGGCTGTGGTATAGGCCAGCAGCTACAGCTCCAGTTGGACCCTTACCCTGGGAACCTCCATATGTAGTGGGTGTGGCCCTAAAAAAAAGCAAAAAGAAAAAAAAAATAGCCCACAGGAAAACTAGAATTTAAGCAAACTCAGCTGCAGTCTATAAGCAAATGTTGTAAATGAATCAAAACCAACCACCAACTGATACAATCACGAGTACTACAAAAACAAACAAAATGCTGCAAAGAAATTCAATGACAAATGTTTTAATAAATCATAACACAATAGCCTTCCTATACTGAATTCCTTAACGTATACGTTTTTAACCTTCCTTCTTGTGAACTGCAACACACAGCCAGAAAGTGCATTTAAATGTATTCATTTTAAAGACAGACTTGGAGTTGGGACTCCACTGAAAAAGCCAGGCTTCTTAAGAGGAAAAGCCTGAGCCTTGTCAGGTCCAACGCTGCCCAGTGCAAGTGGCTGTGTATTCAAGGTGTGACAGACAGGAGGAGAGGGGCCGGGAGATGCCTCCGGGCATGGGATTCTCTGCTTGGTCTGGATCCACATAAAAAGACATTACTGCTCAAAACACTTCAGGGCTTAATGACTAAGGCGCTTACGACAGTTTTTAAATGCTTCTTTTTTATATCCATTTTTTAACTGAAATGTACACTATAGTGATTCACAATTTGTAAAGGTTATACTCATTGATAGTTATCAATTTTTTTTTGTCATTCTAGGGCTGCACCCATGGCATGTGGAGATTCCCAGGCTAGGGGTCTAATCGTTGCTACAGCTGCCGGCCTAGACAGAGCCACAGCAATGCGGGATCCGAGCTGCGTCTGTGACCTACACCACAGCTCATGGCAACACCGGATCCCTAACCCACTGAGCAAGGCCAGGGATCGAACACGCAACCTCATGGTTCCTAGTCGGATTCGTTTCCACTGAGCCACAACGGGAACTCCTAGTTATCAATTTTTGAATATGTTCCCTGTGTTGTACAATATATCCTTGTAGCTTATTTTATACCTAATAGTCTATGCCTCTTACTCCCCTACCCTAACACTGCCCCTTGCCCCTTCCCTCTTCCCACTGGTAATCACTAGTTTGTTCTCTCTGTGAGTCCTGAAATGCTTATTTTTATTATAACATGATATTTTCTCATTTTTCAGATAATTTTACTTTATGCCTAAAGTTATGGTGTGACTATCAACTAATGTGCACATTTAAATATTGTGGCTCTGCACTGAGGGTGTGTGATGGATATGCTGTAAAATTTGGTTGCAATGCTTGTCGTACAACTATAAATTCAAGAGAATTCATTTAGTAATTAAAAAAAAAGAGAATGCTGGTGTTCCCGTCGTAGTGCAGCAGAAATGAATCCGACTAGGAACCATGAGGTTGCAGGTTCAATCCCTGGCCTTGCTCAGTGGGTCAAGGACCCAGCGTTGCCATGAGCTGTGGTGCAGGTCATAGACTCGGCTTGGATCTGGCGTTGCTGTGACTATGGTGTAGGCCGACAGCTATAGCTCCGATTAGACCCCTAGCCTGGGAACCTCCATATGCCACGGGTGCAGCCCTAAGAAGACAGAATAAAAAAAAAAAAGGAAAGAAAATGCTATTAAATAAATAGATAAATAAGTTTGTTCTGGAGTTCCTGTCATGGCACAGCAGAAACAAATTAGACTAGGAACCATGAGGTTGCGGGTTCGATCCCTGGCCTCGCTCAGTGGATTAAGGATCTGGCATTGCCGTGAGCTGCGGTGCAGGTCGCAGACTCGGCTTGGATCTGATGTTGCTGTGGCTGTGGCGTGGGCCAGCAGCTGTAGCTCCAATTGGAATCCTAGCCTGAGAACTTCCATATGCCGAGGGTACGGCCCTAAAAAGCAAAAACAAAAAAGGTAGTTCCACCTGCCGCCAGAGGCTAATGATGCAAACCCCGTTACTGAGGAAAGATGGCCTCCGGATGGACCTCTCCTCCACATCTCCACGTCCACCTCCAGCACCACGTGTGTCCCCTCCAAATACCCCATGGCCACATCAGAGGAAAAGGAAAAAACAACTCTTCTTCGATTTCCACCCTCTTCTCACAGCTCCCTCCTCTAGGCCTGACCATGCTGGGTGAGGGGACCTGGGTGCAAATCTACAAGACAAAGTGCCCAAACGGATGCTGAAAGTGGCCAGGAGGAGGCAATGGCAAGCAGGGCTGACACAAGTGGAAGACCAGGGCAAGGTCAGACCTCACTGGAACTGCATAAAAAATTGAGTAGGAGACGAAGGATAAAGTACGTTTCAAAAATCTGGCTTTGTGAAGGGCAGAGTCAGAGGGTAACGAGGAGGATGAGACACTTTGCTAATGTTGCTCATGTTTAAGTTCAACAGCCTAGAAAGGAAGAAACTGAGATTACAGAATTAAGCAGCTTGCCCAAAGTCTGAGCTCTTTTCACCGAGCTCTAACTACTGATAGACACGATGCTAGAAAAAAGGAGTTAACTATCAGCAACAAAAATCCAAAAGTGCAATTCTATTTCCATTTGTTTTGGCCACAAAAAAGCCCTCTCATACTAATTTGATTTGTCTCTACTACTCTGCAAGTTTAACACAAAGAAATATTTAGAAACAACCAGAAGCTCCCTGCATTTTTCAAACTCAGAACTGTTAAGTCTTCTCCTTCTTACTGCTTTCCAGAGAATAATAACAAAAAAACCTAATCTTGCATCAAGACCTCATCAGATCCATTTCTGGAGATCTTCTCTTTTTAATACAAGCGGCTGAAAGGCCGTTAAACTACTGCCAATACTTAACATTCCAGACAAGTGAGAAGACTGGAAAAGGACAGCCCAAAAGAATTTCTGGCTACAATACACAAATGATTTTTCCAGATTTAGTCCAAAACAAATTGGCTCCCAAAGTTCAAACTCCCAGAATGCAAGGTATTTTGAGGCTCCTCTCCCTCTTCACCCAAAGTTTTTGAATACTTACAAAAAGAAAATATTTATTCAGGACCCCTTTAAACCATGGCTTTATGCTCAGATTTTTGGCAGGAGGTTATAAAATTGCACAATAGTGTATTCATAAAATAACTGTCAACCATATTTTTAATTAAAAATATTAATCGATATATTTGTACATTTACAACTCTGAACTGAAATACAAAATGAAACATTTTCTCTTGTATTTCACAAATCATTCCAATGTAACAATGCAATAAATCCTTTAAAAGAAGCTTCAAATTTTTAGATTTGAGAAATGTTTTGCCAGTCGCACAGAGGAAGTCTCTCTAAACACGATGAAACAGATTAGAATTTGAATTCAGGAGTTCCCGTCGTAGCGCAGCGATTAACAACCCAATCGGTATCCATGAGAATGCAGGTTCAATCCCTGGCCTCGCTCAATGGGTTAAGGATCCAGCACTGCCCTGAGCTGTGGTGGAGGTCACAGACTCTGCTTGGATCCTGCGTTGCTGTGGCTACAGCTCCATTGGACCCCTAGCCTGGGAACTTCCATAAGACCCAGGTTCGTCCCTAAAAAAAGATGACCAAAAAAAAAACAAACACAAAAAAAAAGAACTACAGAGACAGGGAACCAAACACTAGACAGACACACAAAATCAAAGCCAGGATGTGAAGGAGTTCTCTGGTGGTTCATTAGGTTAAGGATCTGGAGTCGTCACAGCTGTGGCATGGCTTCAGTTCCTGGCCAAGGAACAACCAAATTCCACAGTTGTGACCAAAGAAAGAAAAAAAGAAAAGAAAAGAAGAGAAAAGAAAAAGGGAGTATGTGAAGAGACTGAACCATTGCTGAAAGGACAATGTGTCAAAACCAAATCTTGGAAGCCCCCTCTAGACACCTGTTACATACTCAGCCTGTTTTAAGACACCCTGCAACTGGGTATAAACTTCTACTTATCAGTGGCAGGATGAGGATGTTAGAGGAAAAAAGAGGAAAACCACGGCAAGCACTTCCTTCTGAGTTCCAAATGTCACAGTCCATACTTCCTTGTGAAAATGCTCAGACTCACCATATACCTCAATTACACTAACTTTTTGGTTGCCAATTTAGAATCACACTGTTTGTCTTCACTGTGTAAACAATGTATTACAAGTCCAAGCGCTAAATTCAATGACATGTAAGAATTTCAGGCCAACATCACAAACTCAGTTCAAGGAAATACAACACATAAAACTGATGTTTCTGCCCAATGCTTCATCCTAATTTTTAAAAATAAAATTTCAAAACAATACTGCCTGATTTAGCAAATTCTGACTTTTAGTAACAGGTTACTGGTAGCAGATACTAAGAATAATAGTATCTAATAATAATAGATACTAAGAATAGGCTCCCACACAAATGGGACAGCAGTTCACCCCCAACTCAGCAGACAAGGCTTTCAAATTCTAAACCTTTGAAACCATTTCCTGGGTTAAAAATGTTACTCCTTAAATTACCAAATCCTACCTCTAAGAATGCTGTCTACCTACTATGATTTGCTGAAAAAATTAGTAGTTTAACTATATCAGCTTTAAAAACAACCATCCCTTCTAAGCACTTTAAAACACACAATAAACAGATCTTTCAAAGAGAGAGAAGAGTAGCATTGTTCTGGGCTATTGCACTAAACACACGGCATGATGCCAGAAGGCAGAGCTCTGACAGCAGCCTGGTACACCGAGGGCCGGCACGCACAAATTCAATCTGGTGGGGAGAACTCACATTATTCAAGTAGAGCCTGAATTCAAGTGCCACCTCCACCCTTCACTAGTTATGTGGCTCTGGGCACCTCACTCATATCCAAACCCTAGTTATCATATCTCCAGGTATCGGCTAAGAGCTCCCGATTAACCTGCCTCAGGAACCACACCATACAGTGCATGGAAACACCTGTAAATCAGCGACAGCATCCTTCCCTCCTCACTACACCAGACGCAAATCCCCTTTATCCTAACCTCTCACTTCCTCTTTCCATCTTCTCACACTACCAGCAGAAAAGGACGGCTCTCTCGTCCCAGCACAACCCCCATGGCAGCTCTGCTTCCTCCTTCCAGGCCATCCCCTCCCAGGCCTGACCACCACCGCTTTCATCCCTTGGGGGTCTAACCCAGAATGGCCTTCCTTTGCTTTCTTCATTCAGTCAGTCACCAACTCGGATTTGCCCTTTCTCTGGTGTCCAGCCCTCACCTCACTTGCGTCCTCAACCAGTCTGAATTGACCCAATGGCTTTTCATCACACCGCCTTGAAGGACACACATCTCTCCCTGAACTTTTCTGTGTTCTTTCAATCCTTTCTAACCTTCCATCCTTCTTCTTTTTGAATTATCGCTTTTTTAAGATGAGATGATGACATTACAGATTTTTGTAAAAGATTCTTTATTAATTAAATAAGGAATTAACAGAAAAATCTCTGGGAAAGTCTCAAATACTTGGAAAGTAATACACTCCTAGATAATCCGCAAGTCAAAGAAAAAATCAGGAGATCCTGTCATGGCTCAGCAGTAACAAACCCGACTAGTATCCACTAGGACTCAGGTTTGAACCCCAGCCCCGATCAGTAGGTTAAGAATCTGGCATTGCTGTGAGCTGGGGGGGTGTAGGTCACAGACGTGGCTAAGGTCCCACGGTGCTGTGGCTGTGGCTGTGGCCAGCAGCTACAGCTCCAACTCAACCCCTAGCCTGGGAACTTCCACATGCTGAGGGTGCAGCCCTAAAAAGCAAAAAAAAAAAAAAGAGAGAGAGAGAGAAAGACGGAGTTCCTGTCATGTGGCTCAGTGGAAACGAATCCGACTAGGAACCATGAGGTTGTGAGTTCAATCCCCGGCCTTGCTCAGTGGGTTAAGGATCCAGTGTTGTCATGAGCTGTGGGTAGGCTGTAGACACAGCTTGGATCTGGCATTGCTGTGGTGTAGGCCAGCAGCTGTAGCTTCGATTCAATCCCTAGCCTGGGAACCTCCATATGCCATGGGACAGCCCCTTAAAAAAAAAAAAAAAAAAAAAAAAAAAGGAACTTCTCTAGGCAGAAAAGAAAAGGCCACAACCAGAAACAAAAACACCACAAATATGACAAGGTTCACCAGTAAAGGCATATATACAGTAAAGATACTAAATCATCCACGCACAATTGTGCTAACAAAATCAGACATCGTGAGAAGAGAGCACAAATGCAGGACACTGGAGATGCACTCGCAATTAAGAAACCAACAACTGGAATTCCAGTTGTGGCACAATGGTTAACGAACCCAACTAGGAACCATGAGGTTGCAGGTTCGATCCCTGCCCTTGCTCAGTGGGTTAACGATCTGGCATTGCCGTGAGCTGTGGTGTAGGTCGCAGATGTGGCTAGGATCCTGCGTTGCTGTGGCTGCAGCGTAGGCCAGTGGCTACAGCTCCGATTAGACCCCTAGCCTGGGAACCTCCACATGCCGCGAGTGCAGCCCTAAAATGACAAAAGGCAAAAAAAAAAAAAAAAAAAGAAAGAAACCAACAACTTAAAACAATCTCATTTATATACAGACTCCTATATCAAAACTTCAGGGTAACTGCAAACCAAAAATCTACAATTAATACACAAATAAGAAAAATCAACATAAATACAACATTAAAGATAGTCAGCAAACCACAAGAGGAGACAACAATAGAATAAGGGAAGAAAAAAGAGCAACAAAAATCCAAAACAGTTAATAAAATGGCAATAAGAACATACTTATCAATAATTACCTTAAATGTCAATGGACTGAATGCCCCAACCAAAAGACATAGACTAGCTGAACGGATACAAGAGACCCACTTCACTTCTAGGGACACATACAAATTGAAACTGAGAGGATGGAAGAAAATACTCCATGAAAACGGGAATCAAAAGAAAGACGGAGTAGCAATACTCCTGCCAGACAAAATAGACTTTAAAATGAAGAACAGTTTAAGAGACAAGGAAGGACATTACATAATGATCAAAAGATCAATCCAAGAAGAAGATATAACAATTTTAAATATCTATGCACCCAACATAGGATCACCACAATATATAAGGCAATGGCTAACAACCTTAAAAGAAGAAATCAACAATAACGCAATCATACTGGGGGACTTTAACACCCCCACTTACAGCAATGGATAGATCATACAGACAGAAAATCAATAAGAAAACACAGGCCCTGAATGAAGCATTACACCACATGGACTTAATAGATATTTATAGGACATTCCATCCAAAAGCAACAGAATATACATTCTTCTCAAGTGCGCACGGAACATTCTCTAAGATTGATCACATCCTGGGCTACAAATCAAGCCTCAGTAACTTTAAGAAAATTGAAATCCTATCAAGGATCTTTTCTGACCACAATGCTATACGACTGGAAATCAACAACAAGAAAAAAACAGCAAAAAACAGAAACACGTGGAGACTAAACAACATGCTACTAAACAACCAACGGATCACTGAAGAAATCAAAGAGGAAATTAAAAAATACCTAGAAACAAATGACAACAAAGATACAACACTCTAAAACCTCAGGGATGCAGCAAAAGCAGTTCTAAGAGGAAAGTTTATAGCAATACAAGCCTACCTCAGGAAACAAGAAAAAGCTCAAATCAACAACCTAACTCTACATCTAAAGCACCTAGACAGGGAAGAACAGACAAGACCTAAATTTAGTAGAAGAAAAGAAATCATAAAGATCAGAGTAGAAATCAATGAAATAGAAACGAAGAAAACCACAGAAAAGATCAATGAAACTAAAAGTTGGCTCTTTGCAAAGATCAACAAAATTGATAAACCCTTAGCCAGAATTATCAAGAAAAAAAGAAAGAGGATACAAATCAATAAAATTAGAAATGAAAAAGGAGAAGTAACAATGGACACCACAGAAATACAAAGGATCATAAGACACTACTATAGGCAACTATATGGCAATAAAATGGAAAACCTAGAAGAAATGGACACATTCTTAGAAAAGTACAATCTCCCAAGACTAAACCAAGATGAAATAGAAAATAGGAACAGACCAATCACAAGTTCTGAAATTGAAATTGTGATTAAAAAACTTCCAACAAACAAAAGTCCAGGACCAGATGGCTTCACAGGTGAATTCTATCAAACATTTAGAGAAGAGCCAACACCTATCCTTCTGAAACTATTCCAAAAAAATTGCAGAGGAAGGGACACTCCCAGACTCACTCTATGAGGCAACCATCACCCTGATACCAAAACCAGACAAACACATCACAAAAAAAGAAAATTACAGGCTAATCTCACTGATGAACATAGATGCAAAAATCCTCAACAAAATATTAGCCAACCAAATCCAACAATACATTAAAAGGATTGTACATCACGACCAAATGGGATTTATCCCAGAGATGCAAGGATTCTTCAATATCCGCAAATCAATCAGTGTGATACATCACGTTAACAAACTAAAGAATAAAAACCATTTGATCTTCTCAATAGATGCAGAAAAAGCCTTTGACAAAAATCCAACACCCATTTCTGATAAAAGCCCTTCAGAAAGTGGGCACAGAGAGAACCTACCTCAACATAATAAAGGCCATCTATGACAAACCCAGAGCTCACATCATTCTCAATGGTGAAAAGCTGAAAGAATGCCTGCTGAGATCAGGAACAAGACAAGAATGTCCACCCTCGCCATTACTATTCAACATAGTTTTGGAAGTCCTAGCGACAGCAATCAGAGAAATAAAAGGAATCCAAATTGGAAAGGAAGAAGTCAAACTATCACTATTTGCAGATGACATACTATACCTAAAGAATCCTAAAGACTCTACCAGAAAACTGTTAGAGCTCATCAATGAATTTGGCAAAGTCACAGGATACAAAATTAATACACAGAAATCAACTGCATTTCTATATAGGAACAATGAAAGATCAGAAAGAGAAATTAGGGAAGCAATCCCGTTTAGCATTGCATCAAAAAGAATCAAATACTTAGGAATAAACCTACCTAAAGAGACAAAACACCTGTACTCTGAAAACTATAAGACGCTGATGAAAGAAATCAAGGATGACATGAACAGATGGAAAGACATACCATGCTCGTGGACTGGAAGAGTCAATATTATCAAAATGACTATACTACCCAAGGCAATCTACAGAGTCAATGCAATCCTTATCAAATTACCAAGGACATTTTTCAAAGAACTAGAACAAAATATTTTAAAGTTTGTTTGGAAGCACAAAAGACCCAGAATAGCCAAAGACATCCTGAAAAAGAAAAATGGAGCTGGAGGAATCAGGCTCCCTGACTTCAGACTCTCCTGCAAAGCTTCAGTCATCAAAACCATATGGTACCGCAAAGCTTCAGTCATCAAAACCATATGGTACTGGCACAAAGACAGAAATACAGATCAGTGGAACAGGATAGAAAGCCCAGAATTAAACGCACCTATAGTCAACTAATCTATGACAAAGGAGGCAAGAATATACAATAGAGAAGAGACAGCCTCTTCAATAACTGGTGCTGGGAAAACTGGACAGCTACATGTAAAAAAATGAAACTAGAACACTTCCTAACACCATGCACAAAAATAAACTCAAAATGGATTAAAGATCTAGATATAAGACCAGATACTATAAAACTCGTAGAGGAAAACATAGGCCAAACACTCTCGGACATAAATGACAGCAACATCTTCTCATATCCACCTCTCAGAGTAATGACAATAAAAAGAAAAATAAACAAATGGGGCTTAATTAAACTTAAAAGTTTCTGCATAGCAAAGGAAACCCTAAAAAAACAAAAAGACAACTCACAGGAGGTCCGGTCGTGGCACAGGGGAAACGAATCCAACTAGGAACCATGAGGTTGCGGGTTCAATCCCTGGCCTCGCTCAGTGGGTTAAGGATCCAGCATTGCCATGAGCTGTGGTGTAGGTCGCAGACGCGTCTCGGATCTGGCGTTGCTGTGGCTCTGGTGTAGGTCGGCAGCTACAGCTCCGATTAGACTCCTAGCCTGGGAACCTCCATATGTCATGGATGCGACCATAAAGGACAAAAAGACCAAAACAAAAACAAAAAAAACCCCACAGAATGGGAGAAAATATTTGCAAATGAATCGACCAACAAGGGATTCATCTCCAAAATTTACAAACACCTCCTACAGCTCAATACCAAAAAAACAAACAACCCCATCAAAAAATGGGTAGAAGATCTAAACAGACAATTCTCCAAAGAAAACATACATGGCCAAAAAACACATGAAAAGATGTTCAACATCACTCGTTATTAGAGAAATGCAAATCAAAACCACTATGAGGTACCACCTTACACCAGCCAGAATGGCCATCATCAAAATGTCTACAAACAATAGTTGCTGGAGAGGGTGTGGAGAAATAGGAACCCTATTACACTGTTGGTAGGAATGCAAACTGGTGTAACCACTGTGGATAACAGTATGGAGATTCCTTAGAAAACTAAAAATAAAATTACCATTTGATCCAGCAATCCCACTCCTGGGCATCTATCCAGAGAAATCCATGACTCGAAAGGACACATGTACTCCAGTGTTCACTTGCAGTACTCTATACAATAGCCAAGTCATGGAAACAACCTAAATGTCCATTGACAGAGGAATGGATAGGGAAGATGTGGTACATGTACACAATGGGATATCACTAAGCCATTAAAAGAAATGCAATAAGAGCATTTATAGCAACATGGATGGACCTAGAAATTATCATGCGAAGTGAAACCAGTCAGACAGTGAGACACCAACATCAAATACTTCCACTTACATGTGGAATCTAAAAAAAGACACAATGAACTTCTTTGCAGAACAGATACTGACTCACAGACTTTGGAAAACTTATGGTTTCCAAATGAGACAAGTTGGGGGATGAGGGGATATACTGAGGGTTTGGGATGGCAATGCTATAAAATTTGGTTGCGATGACTTCTGTAAACCTATAATTGTAATAAAATTCGTTAATTAAAAAAAAAAATAAAACTACATAAAATACTCAGGGGATAAATCTGACCCAAAAAGGTAAAAGATCTGTACACTGAAGACTACAAAACACTGCTGAGAGAAATTAAAGATCTAAATAAACTGAGAGAGGTGGTGCAACAGGATCAGCATCTCTGCAGCTCCAGGACGTAGGTTCAATCCCAGTCCGGCACAGTGGGTAAAAGGATCCGGTATTGCCACAGCTGCAACATAGGTCGCAAGTGAGGCTTGGATATGCCACTGCAGGGTGGCCGAAAAAAGAAAAAATAAATAAATAAATAAACAGATAAATAAACTGAGAGAGATACCACGATCATGGATTGGAAGACTCAACACTGTTAGAAAGTCATTTCTCCAATAGAGTTCCCATCACAGCTCAATGGTAATGAACTTGACTAGTATCTATAAGGACACACGTTTTGATTCCTGGCCTCGCTCAGTGGGTTAAAGATCTGGCATTACCATGAGCTGTAGTGCAGGTCACAGACTCGGCTTGGACCCGAGTTGCTGTGGCTATGGTGTAGGCCAACAGCTGCAGCTCCAATTCGACCCCCAGGCTGGGAATTTCCATATGCTGCGGGTACAGCCCTAGAAAGACAAAAAGAAAGAAAGAAAGACAGTCATTTCTCCCAGATTTATCTATACAGTCAACACAATCCAAATTCCAGTAGGCTTTTTTGTATAAAGTGCTGGTTGAGTCTAAAATTCATACAGAAGGAGTTCTCACTGTGGTGCAGCAGAAAGAAATCCAACTAGTAACCATGAGGTTTCGGGTTCAATCCCTGGCCCTGCTCAGTGGGTTATGGATCTGACATTGCCATGAGGTGCGGTGTGGGTCACAGAAGCGGCTCGGATTTGGCATGGCTGTGATGTAGGCCAGCAGCTACAGCTCCGATTTGACCCCTAGCCTGGGAACCTTCATATGCCACAGGTATGGCCCTAAAAAGCAAAAAAATAAATAAATAAATATATATATATATATATACATTTCATATAGAAATACAAAGTGTTGAGTGATGACTACCATCACTGCTGGGTTTCATTATATTTTCTCAGCTTGTGAATATTTGAAATTTTCCACAGTGAAAAGTGTTTTGTTTTAACAGAGACCAAGGTGCTTTCAGTCACACACGTAAACACAAATGTCCTTCAAATTTTTCATTACAGCACAAATATGGTGTCCTGTTTTTATACCACCTTAATTCTAACTCCTGGCCTGGTTTCCCAAGTCCTTTATGCTTCCTGCTTCTCTATGACAGAGGACAAACAGCAAACCACAGCCCATGGGCCAAATCTGGCTCATCACTTGTTTCTGTACAGTCCACAAACTAAGAATATTTTGCATTTTTAAATGGTTGGGGTGAAAAAAAAAATCAAAGGAGTATTTTTTGACATCAAAAATTCTATAAAATTCAAATTTTCAGGTCCACAAAAAAATTTTATTGAAACACGGGTATTGTGCTATAATGACAAGAATTGATTAGCTGCATCAGAGACCTGCAAAGTCTAAAACATTTACCACCTAGCCCTTTACAGAAAAAGTGTCAGCCTTGCTCTACTGAATGATATGCCTTCCCTCCCTTAGCTGACTTTCATATGGAAATACAAGTGACAATATTCCTCACCTCAAGAATGCTCGTTACTGGAGTTCCCTTCATGGCTCAGTGGTTAACGAATCCGACTAAGAACCATGAGGTTGTGGGTTCGATCCCTGACCTTGCTCAGTGGGTTAAGAATCTGGCGTTGCCGTGAGCTGTGGTGAAGGTTGTGAAGGTTGCAGACGCAGCTCAGATCCGCGTGGCTGTGGCTGTGGCGAAGGCTGGCAGCTACAGCTCCTCTTAGACCCCTAGCCTGGGGACCTCCATATGCCGCGGATGCGGCTCTACATAAAGGCAAAAAAAAAAAAAAAAAAAGAATGCTTGTTACTGCCTTTCCTTTGTTCAAACGCCAGGTACTCCTAAAAGCCCAATTCCCTTTTTTCCCTGTTCCAAATCCTAACCATAACCAGCAGCTTATGCAGAAGCAGGTCAGCAAAACATTCCTTGTTACTATACAGATTGAGACCTTGGAGGTGTTGCCCCACGTGTACAGGGGTGACCAAGGACCCCTATTCACCTCACTCAAGGCAGGAAAGGGGTAGAGGGAGGAGGCAAATTAGAGGACTGTGGTGAGACCAGGCAGGCATCAAGTTTAGTCTCTCACCTGTCTTCTTATGACACCCCCATGCCACTGTCACAAGGTTCCCCTTCAATTCTTGGGCAGTGTTTCCTATGTGGGGCTGAATGTCAGTGCAACTTAATTACCAGTTGCCAGAGAACCTGCTAGAGCAGCACAAAATAAATCCAGTCCTCTTTCCCTGTGAAAGCTATTCAAGTATTTCAATTACAGGGAAAACAATGCCCTTACCTAGTCTTCTATTCTCCGGGAGAAATGACACTGTCATTCCTTCAATCATATGACAAAAGCATTCCAGCTGAAAGGCAACATATTATAGCAAAAAGAACACAAGACAGTCGGAAATCTGGGCTCAAATCCAAGCTTGGTCACCAGTTGACTCTACATTCTTAACCTCATTTCCTCACTTATAAAATTAAGGAAAATAACATTTGTGCGAGCTACCTTAGGATGTGTTGTGAGAAGAACGTATTTCATGAAAGGTATACATTAAATGTATGCTTTCAACCAGGGTGCTATGGATGCTCATTAGCTCCCACAGTGCTATTAACCTAAACTTCATGAACCTTATGAATTGTTAGTTTTATAAATAAAGTTTTAGAACCCAATCCAATTAAGCACAGATCAGGTGGGGGAGCAGAAGCCAGAGCAAAGGCAAGAAAGGAGGTGATCAAGATCCCAGTACAGCTAGACGGTATCCGGATTAGCATTTACATTCGACACTAGACCTTCATAAATATTAAAAATAAACCTGCAGGTTGCCTTTTTTTTTTTTGGCTGCCCTGCAACCTATGGAATTCCCAGGCCAAGGATCAGATCCAAGCCACAGTTGCGACCTACACAGCAGCTGCAGCAATGCCAGACCCTTTAACCCACTGTGCCAGGAAGGGGACTGAACCTTTGTCCCAGCACTCCAGAGACACCATGGATCCTGCTGCACCACAGCAGGAACTCTTTTTTTTTTTTTTTAATTTAAAAACAAGGAATGTTAGTAACTGAATTACCCCCCCCAAATTTCTGTAAAATAGTGTTTTATTCACTAGAGTGACATTCTGATTATTAACAGATGATTAGCATTCCATCATGATGGAGCTGGTCTGGCTGAGCAAGGCTTTGACCTGGATGGGTAACATGAAGGCTGAATAACTGTGTGTCTAAAGTATGTATTTCTAACTTCATTTCAAAGTCAAATATTAAAAAAAAAAAAAATCAGAACCAAAACGTTTAACCTCATTACCTCTAAAGCCAACATAGAGGGATTAGTGCAGGCCGAACTAGACTGCATATCAAATCTGCCTTGACTGGGGGAGGGGAGTGGTTATCATTTTTCCCTCTAGGCCTAACCACTCTAGATGACCCAGATTATTTTTCCTAAGCATCACCATAAATAATTTAAAGTAGACTTTACTGGAGGAACAATCTCAATAATTCAGAGGGCAATATAATAAATACAGAAAAGTCCAAGAAGAAAACAATACTCTTCACTGCGCCTGGAAGTTTTGCCACATCCCCCAAAAGTGCTCTCTGCTGCATTCTCACAAACCTCCAGCACATAAACCTTACCAGACCTCCTGTGAAAGATGTCTATTACTGACCACTAGAGGAAGAGGATTTAGATATAACTGATCAAAGTGCACTTTGCTACATTTAGCAGCTCATCAGTTTATCTCAGGAAACTCCATACCCACATTAACCACTGGGTTTTGTTTTGTTTTTGTTTGTCTTTTGTATTTTTGGGGCCACACCCCTGGCATATGGAAATTCCCAGGCTAGGGATCCAACCAGAGTTACAGCTGCTGGCCTACGCCACAGCCACAGCCACAGCCACAGCCACATCAGATCCAAGCCACATCTGCAAACTACACCACACCTCATGGCACTGCCGGATTGTTAACGCACTGGGCAAGGCTAGGGATCAAATCCACAACCTCATGGTTCCTAGTCGGATTCATTTCCACTATGCCACGATGGGAACTCCCCAACTGGGTTTTTGTTTTTTTTTTTTTAAATGAAAATACTTCCATGTTCTCCTGCAAAATCATTAATACTAATAGTGATTTACAGCAACTTGTAACAACATTTACGGCAATCCAACCTTTGGTACTTCATATACACTACTCAGCTGCCACAGACTCAAACTGTGCTGGTAATACTATGCTACATTACTTATTTCCTGACTTCCCATTCCCTACTCTACTAGAAAGTAAACTCTAAGAGTGCAGAGGGTTTTGTTTGTTTTGGTCAATGCTGCCTCAGAGCCTAGAACGGTGCCTGGTACAAAACTGAATGAATAGTCTATTTATACTATAGAATAGTATTATGAAGTCATTAATCACAGTGAGTCAGGATACCAGCTGATTTAATGGAATTTCCAGAAGTATTAAGTGAAGAAAACAAAAAAAAAAAAGCAGAAGTGTCAAAAATACCCCATGTTTTTAAAGGTATGCCCCGTGGAGTTCCCGTAATGGCTCAGCCGAAATGATACCAACTAGGAACCATGAGGTTGTGGGTTCGATCCCTGGCCTCACTCAGTGGGTTAAGGATCCGGCGTTGCCATGAGCTGTGATGTAGGTCACAGACGAAGCTCGGATCTGGCGTTGCCGTGGCTCTGGCGTAGGCCAGCAGCTACAGCTCCAATTGGACCCCTATCCTGGGAACCTCCACATTTTAAAAGTAAAATAAATGGATAAATAAATAATTAAAAGTATGCCCCGAAAACCCACACACTGATGAGGAAGTGGAAAACCTGGAACTTCACATCCTGGAAGGAATGTAAAATTGAGCAATTTGGAAAACAGTTCATGGTTCCTCAGAAAGTTTTATAGAGCTACCATAGGACGAAGTGATTCTACTCCTAGATATACACCTAAAAGAACTGAAAACATCTATTCACACAAAAACTTGTATGTGGATGTGTATAGCAGCATTTTTCTGTTGTTGCTGTTGCTTTTTTAGGGCCACATCCTAGGCATATGGAGGCTCCCAGGCTAGGGGTCCAATCAGAGCTACAGCTGCAAGCCTACACCACAGCCACAACAACATCAGATCCAAGCCGTGTCTGTGACCCACACCACACAGCTCACCGCAACTCCGGATCCTTAACCCACTGAGAGGGGCCAGGGATCGAACCCACAACCTCATGGCTCCTAGTCAGATTCATTTCCGCTGTGCCATGACGGGAACTCCTATGGCAGCATTATTCATAACAGCCAAAGATGGAATAAACCAAATGTCCGGTAACTAATGAATAGGTAACAAAATATGGACTATTACTTAGCCATAATAGGAATGAAGTCCTAAAAATGCTACAATATGCATAACCCTTGAAAACATTATACTAAATGAAAGAAGCCAGACAAAAGGCTACATATTGTCTGATTCCATCTATATGAAATATCCAGAACAGGCAAATTCAGAAAAAGAAAGGATTAGTTATAGCCAGGGGCTGGCAGGAGTGGAGAATGAGGAGTTAACGGTTACTGGATACAAATTAAAAAAACAAACAAACCTATTAATGGATACAAATTTTTTATATCTATTTATTTATTTATTTTGGTCTCTTTTTGTCATTTTAGGGCCACACCTGTAGCATATGGAGGTTCCCAGGCTAGGGGTCAAATTGGAGCTGTAGCCGCCGGCCTACACCACAGTCACAGCAACGCCAGATCTGAGCCACATCTGCAACCTACACCACAGCTCACGGCAACGCCGGATCGTTAACCCATTGAGCAAGGCCAGGGGTCGAACCCGCAACCTCATAGTTCCTAGTTGGATTTGTTAACCGCTGTGCCATGACGGGAACTCCTATTCTTTTTTTTTTTTTTTTT
>PVHT021183555.1:2289917-2313631 GCA_004024745.2 Catagonus wagneri
GTTCCTAGTTGGATTTGTTTCCGCTGGGCCATAACAGGAACTCCCTCTTTTTATATCTTTCTAAGGTGATGAAAACCTTCTGGAATTAGCGAGTGGTGCTCAATGGCACAACCTGGTGAATATACTAAAAACCACTCAAGTGTGCAATTCAAAAAGAAATTAACTTGGGAGTTCCACTGTGGCTCAGCAGTAACAAACCCAACTGGTATCCATGAGGATACGGGTTTGATACCTGGCCTCGCTCAGTGGGTTAAGGATCTGGCATTGCCACAAGCAGTGTGTAGATCACAGATGCAGCTCGGACCCCGCATAGCTATGGATATGGCGAACACCTGCAGCTGCAGCTCAACTGGGCTCCTAGCCTAGGAACTCCCATATGCAGGAGGTATGACCCTAAAAAGAATAAAAAAGGGAAAAAAAAGAAATGAACTGTATGGTACATGAATTGCACCTCGATAAAGCTGTTCTTTTAAGAAAATGTGTGTTTTTGCATATGAATTTGTGAATGAATACACATTGTATTCTTGTATTCAAATAAGCACGTGAATGATGAACAATGGTATGAAAGGCTGACATTCCCGGTGATGGAGTTCTTGGGGGAGAGGAAACAAGTGTTAAAGCAGAAGGAAAGAAAACCAAAAAAAGTCTCCAAAAAACCCCCAAGGCTAGAGGCCCTGAATTGGGGGACTAGGCAAGGCTGAATAAGTACACAAAAGAAGTAGGTGTAAAGAATAAAAATGAGGAACAAGGGTTGAAAAATCCAGCAGGTAACCTGGCATGGGAGAGAGAGCGTATCTGAGTGACTGTGGCAATATGATGAAGTTCACAGAAAATGCAGAGGCTGGAAAGGGGGAAGGACAAGAACACAGGACAAAAGATTTAAGACCAGCTGAACCCAACAAGATTTTAAGAAATGTATGCAGGGAGAAAACTCAACAGCTCCTATTGAAGAACTCTTGGGCCTGGTGGGACAGAGCAAACCATAACCAGGAGATGCTTCCAGGGAAAGAACGGAGTGGGACTCAGGGCACTGGCATCTCCTACATCGGAGGAAAGGAGCATCTCTCAGAAGAAAGTGTCTAGTTGTGACTGTTCTGGAAAAAAGCAGCCCCAACAGATTGCCTCAGGAACTCACAGTGAAGAGGTGCCCCTGGAAAATGGCTGAGTTGGGATTTTCCCCAAGAATGAGAGATGGGAGAGAGGAAGAAAGGGACCACTTTCATTTTTAACAGGTATTTCTTCATAAATCTTAACACTACTATCAGTTTCTTTCCATCTTTCCTAAGCTTAACCAGGGTCCCTTTTTTCCTCTGTGTAAAGTTCTTTGGGGAACTTTTTTTTTTTTAAAAGAGACAAAGTGTTTTTCCCCTTTAACATTAGTTTTCCCTGGGCCATATGCACAACAGACAAACTTGAAATTTAATGTCTTATTCTCCTAAAACTTTACCAGCTGTAGAATTCCCTGGTGACCTAGTGGTTAAGGACTCGGTGTTATTGCTGCTGTGGCTCAGGTCACTACTGTGCCAAGGGCGGGATTCCTGATCTGGGAACTTCCACACACTGCGAGGGTGGCCCAAAAAAAAAAAAAATTTTACCCTCCAAAAAATTAAAAAAAAAAACAAAACAGGAACAGAGTTTCTGGAAGTTCCTGTCATGGCACAGTGGAAACGAATCTAACTAATCTAACTAGGGACCATGAGGTTGCAGGTTCGATCACCAACCTCGCGAGCTCAGTGGGTTAGGGATCCGGCGCTGCTGTGAGCTGTGGTGTAGGTTGCAGACATGACTCGGATCTGGCGTTGCTGTGGCTGTGACATAGGCTGGCAGCTGTAGGGGAAGCAATACACACCAAGTGCATATTCCTTCCAGAACTTGGAACAAAGACGATGCCTACCTGATTTTGGGATTATAAACAAACATTAGAGACAGTCTCCTCTGTCAAGAAATCAGATTTGAATTAGACACTAAGATACAATTAAATAGACTGTCCGTTCGTGTGCACGGATGGGAGATGTCTAGGGGCAGGGAGGCCAAGTGCACCTGTAGTGAAACGCTCCTTACAGGCAGGGACAAGTGATCCACTTCTTTGGCAGTGCTGCCCCGCCTGGCACATAACCCACCTGGCAGATGCAACGCCTTCCGTCTAGCCACATTCCCCGTTCTGCTCTGCACTGCGGCATCACCAGCTAGTGCAGAGAGCAGACAAACACAGGGAGCCAAATCCTAACTGGACAGGCTGCTGGACAAGTCTGCAGGAGACAGGATAAGGGATGCCCTCCAGGCAACGGACTATCTGAGCTGAGTTTGGAAGGTGACGATCAGAGGAAGTGAAAGAGCTTTCTAGCAGAGGAAGACAAGGAGACTGGAGAGAGCTCCAGGGACCAAGAGTTCAACAAAGGTCAACAAAGCACCTAAACTGGCGGGGGGCAGGGATAGGAGAGTGGAGGCCAGAGCCTAGGACAGAGATAAGGATGGCAGACCTGATTGTGAAGACAGTGGGAGCCCCTGAAGGATTTAAATTGTGCAAGGGAAGCGCAGTGACTATGAACAGATTAGCATTTTAGGAAGACAGAAGTGGGTTCAAACCCCTGGATTAAACCAAAAAATAAAGACAAGAACCACAGTGAAGATGTAGGAAAAGGTCAGGCAGAACACCTGAAGAGATCTGCACTTTTCTCATGGACCAATATCCCTATTTTCACACTATCCTTTGAAAATGAACTCAGAAGTGGCTGAGTGCAGTCAGTCCTCTCAAAGTCTCTGAAGAACGAGAGACCACATTATTAATTTTCTGTTTGTTTTGTTTTTCTTTTTTTCTTTACATTACTATTTTTAATTCAAGGAGTTCCCATCATGGCTCAGCAGGAACAAATCTGACTAGCATCCACGAGGATGCAGGTTCGATCCCTAGCCTTGCTCAGTGGGTGAAGGAACCGGCGTTGCGTGGCTATAACGTAGGCCAGCAGCTACAGCTCCATTCTGACCCTAGCCTGAGAACCTCCATATGCCACAGGTGTGGCCTTAAAACATTTTCTTTTAATTCAAGACACTTTTAAAATATATGGCTGGGAGTTCCCACAGAGGCTCTGCAGTCATGAATCCGACTAGTACCCAGGAGGATGCGGGTTCGATTCCTGGTCTGGCTCAGAGGGTTTAGGATCCAGCATTGCCGTGCCCTATGGTGTAGGTTGCAGCTGCGGCTCAGATCCCACATTACCGCAGCTGTGGCGTAGGATGGCAGCTACAGCTCTGATTCAACCCTTAGCCTGGGATCTTCCACGTGCCATGTGTGCAGCTTTAAAAAGCAAAAAATAAATAAGATAAAGTAAAATGTATGTCTGATACACATTATATATAGTAGTTTTTTTTTAAGTACAAAAGAAAGATTTACGATAACTCAAAATCTGAATCTGCTATTAAGATTATTTTAATCTTTAAGGATTTTTAAGATTTCACAGATACAAAGATCATCTGTCATGGAGTTCCCGTAGTGGATCAGTGGTTAACAAATCCAACTAGGAACCATGAGGTTGCGGGTTCGATCCCTGGCCTTGCTCAGTGGGTTAAGGATCCAGCGTTGCCGTGAGCTGTGGTGTAGGTCGCAGACGCGGCTGGATCCCACGTTGCTGTGGTGGTGGCAAAGGCCGGCGGCTACAGCTCCTGTTAGACCCCCTAGCCTGGGAACCTCCATATGCCGAGGGTGCGGTCCTAGATAAGGCAAAAAGACAAAAAAAAAGATCACCTGTCACATTCATTTTGGGGACAGACCATAGCCAGCCACTTCTCCCCTCAGCATATCCGAAATAAAATCTGTAAGTCTAATTTCTTGATGGTCATGTTTTACAGCAAAAGACTGAGACCACAATACTGAAAGATTTCTGAACCCACAGGGGTTCTTTACCTTGGCAGCTAGTCTACTCAATACTAACAATTTCAACCACCAGGAGGAATTTCCCTAGGCTTATTTTGTTGGCACAAGCACACACACAAAAATATCCTGACATTTTATATCTGGTAGGAATGATGATCAGAATAGAAATATCTTTTAACAACAAGCAAATTCAACAAAGCTTTCTTAGTTGCCTGTGTATTGTGACAAATGACCACGAAGTAAACTCATATTTATTCTTTAAGAGTAATTTATATTTCAATCTTCTCAGCATCAAAAGCCCCTGGAACTTTTTCCTAAACTCCTTTACAATGACAGCAAAACAATGGATTCTAGGTTCTCTTTACTTCTAAAAATACCTTATTTTGATATGAAAACCAACCTTGTATTTGCCGTTTACAGTCTCGTAAACCACCATTTACTATCACTATGTCATAAAAATTTTAATTTAACATCAAGAAAATGATGTTTCTAGAAAGGGTAGTCCTTTAGCTAAATTCAGTTTTATGAAAAACTCCCTATAATACCCTTGTTTTTCTTAATGAGGCCCACTCAACACTCCGTTTCAGGGGCCTGACCAAGAGTCTCCGAGGTTTGTTCTATATTTACAATACCACCTCCCTGGTCTTTGAGGAGCGACCACAATGTCATGAAACTGGTGAGAACTTCTTCTACCCATGGCTGAAGAAGGCTAAGTAGGCAAGGATCAATTAAACATTAAAATTGGCAACAAGAGCTCCTTTCCATCTTCTCCCCCAGACCCCACACACTTCAAATGGAGAAATGAAGCCCAAAAAAGAAAACTGACTTGCCCAAAGCCATAAAGCCAAGAGAATTTATCTCACCTACTAACACCCTATTGCTGTTCCTCTACTGAGCTATAGAGTTTTCATAATAACTATGTACAAGGTAGGCATGTGATTTAAACACGCATATGGTTATATAGCAAGTCTTAATGTATTATGAAAACCCAACCCTGATAGTGATTTTGAACCAAAGCAATACTATCATCTTGAGTCATCTGAAACAAAAGATGTACTGTGCCAAGTCAGTTACAAAGAAAACTTCTGCCTCAGAGAAATCTCAAGATGACACACTGCAGATACATACCCCAAAAGTCTAAGTTTAAAACAGAAATTTGGATGCAAACCTCACCTTAACCACAACTGCTATAATCACTTTCCACTCACTATGATACTGAACTAGGGACTCGTATCTGGACTATTGCCATGATGCACAGTGATAAAGCTTTTCTATGGCACCATAATCACTTTCTTCCTGAAAAATCAAGAAAATCTCTTCATATCTAGAGTTTGCACAGGCAAAATTAAGAAGCACTTTCCAGCCATCTAAAGTTGCTGAGTCTTTAAAGTGGAGTACACTAAATCAAAGAAGGAAAGGAAACTTAAAGAGAAAAAAATGATTGAATCAGCCATCTCTTTATGGAAAAAATCCTAGCCAGGTCAATACCCTACTTCTCCTTACTCCATATACCCTTCTGCTTCGATTTGGCTATTTGATAACCTGCCCGTATAATGGCGATGTCTGCTGATACCTACCGAGCCCAAGGCTCTGATTTCATCTCAAGATGCGGCCCAGGGTGATAACAAACGCTGTAGGGTTCTGCACATTTTTTAGTTTCGTGTATCTGTTGCAAACTTACAAAACATTATCAAAGGCTGGAGATGCCCTCCCGCCCCCTTTAACAACACACGTTTTCCCTGTAATGGATACAGGACAGGGAATTTATGGGAATTTTCCCGGGGCCCTCGCCTACTTGCCGGCGAATTACCAAGGGCATCAACAAATCAAGATTCTCTGCGTTTGAATGATCACAGGAATTCTTACTTGGTCGTGAAAGCAGGCCGAAACTAAGTAGAAACTGATTTATTTTCCAGCCATCTCCAGCGGAGCTGCCCACAAACGAACTCTGATGTCTTAAACGTAACCACTGAAGCCATACAATGACCAGACTGCGGGAAATGCAAAATTTCCGCGGCACAACACAGGGTTATTCACACAGCCAACCTGGTACGATTAACCAAGTCTCGAGGAAAAAAAGGACACTCCGTCTGCTCCCGGCTGAGCCGCCGGGGGACCGGGGCGCGAGTGGAGGCACGGCGGGTGGGGAAGCGGAGCCCTCAGAAGGCCTGGGTCCGCTGCCCACCACGTCCTCGGGCCCGGGGCCAGGGTACCGGGGACGAGTGGACCGGAGTCTAAGGGGCGAGGGGCTATGGGGCGGGGGCCCAGGCCTCTCCTGAGCGCAAGGGATGGGGCCGACGGGCAAGGACGCAAAACCAGCTGGGTCCTAAGCAGCCGAGGTGCCCGCGGGAGGGGGTTGTGGTGCGGAAGGCCGGTGGCCTGAGAGACCTGGGGGCCCGCGAGGGGATAGCGCAGGCGCAGGCCAGCTCGGGCTGGGGGCCCGCGAGGGGACCGCGCAGGCGCGGGCTGCGGGGTCTGCGGGGCCGCCGGGGCCTGGCCGCGCGGGCGGCGCTGAGAGGGACGCGCCTGCCGAGCACGCTGTGGGGGGGGCACTCGGCCCCGGCTCTTACCGCGCGGCGCCGCCTCGCTCGCTCGCTGGCTCCGGGCTGGCGCCGGGCGGCGAGGTAGCCCGGTGGCGCGGCCCGAATCCGTTGAGTCCAGCCTCAGGGCAGCAGCCAACCCCGCGGCGCCGTCCGCCAGACCCGCCCAGCCTCTCTCACGGCCCCCGCCCTCGGCACGCCCCTTGCCCGTCCCACAAGGCGGCCGAAAATTGCGCAGGCGCCAATCAGGTCCCGCCCACGTCCCTGCCGCGCAGGCCACTGCAGCACCTCCCACTGTGTTTGTATAGCTCCCATTTCTGGATTGCGCAGGCGGTGTACCATTCAACCCGACACCAAAAAAAAAAACTCGAGCAAGCAGTGCGCATGCGTCAAGCCTGACGCTGGAGCTCTGGTTGACGATTGCTTCTGAGGCTGTGCTGGACACAGCTGTATGATGCATTAGGTCCCCAATATCCCAAAGGCTCAGCTCGGCCCAGAGGTCCACCTTTCATACAACATACAGTAAAACAGAATGCCAAGAACGGTGCTGCACATGAGGTAGACACAGGCAATAAACAAATGAGCCTCCCAAAAAATGAGGCTAAACATTCTTTATCAAGGAAGTTCTGTTAGGTCACAATTATCTTACAGGGTTTTTTCCTTTGTTGATTTGAAGTACATTAATAGATTTTTATTATATCATTTCAGTATATTAGGAAAAAGACAACTTGGTCTTGATGTATTTTTCATATATTGCTGAACTATTTGTTAATATTTTATTTTGCATTTTTGCATATATGTCCACAAATGACATCGGCCTATATTTTTACTTTCTTGTACTGACCGTGTCTGGTTTAGGGTTAAGCTTATAAAGAATTTACAGTGAGTCGAGGAGACTTTTGTTTTCTCCTCTACCTGGAAGATTATGTATAAGATCAGAATTTTTTGTTCTTTTTTAATGTTTGCTGAATTTGCCTATAAAATCATGCAGGCTTTGTGTTTTTCTTTGGTTGTGTTTGTTGTGAGATTTTGGAGGAGACGGTGCAAATTTCAAACTAAGCACATTTCCTTTTTTTGTTTGTTTTTTTTTTTTGTTTTTTTAAGGGCCGTATCCTTGGCATATGGAGGTTCCCAGGCTAGGGGTCAAATCAGAGCTACAGCTGCCGGCTACAGCCACAGCCACAGCAACGCCAGATCCGAGCTGTGTCTGTGACCTATACCACAGCTCACGGCAATGCCGGATCGTTAACCCACTGAGCAAGGCCAAGGATCAAACCCGCAGCCTCATGGTTCCAACTCAGATTCATTAACCGCTGTGCCACGGCAGGAACTCCCTAAGCACATTTCTTTAATGGTTCTAAGTCTAGATAGAATTTCTGTTTCTTCCTGTGTCATTTTTACTAAGTTTTTGCAGGAAAGTGTCTGTTTGTTGGTGTTCTCAAATTCATCAGCATAGAAGTTCCATCGTGGCTCAGCAGAAGAAAATCTGACTAGGAACCATGTGGTTGAGGGTTTGATCCCTGGCCTCACTCAGTGGGTTAAGGATCCGTGAGCCGTGGTGTAGGTTGCAGACGCAGCTCGGATTCCACGTTGCTGTGGCTGTGGCATAGGCACAGCTCCGATTGGACCCCTAGCCTGGGAACCTCCACATGCTGCGGGTGTGGCCCTAAAACGACAAAAAAAAAATCATCAGCATAAAGTCGTTCATGTGATTCTTTGACTTTTTTTTTTTTTGGGCCCTGCCTGTGGCATGCAGAAGTTCCCCAGGCCAGGGACTGAACCCATGCCACAGCAGTGACCCATGCCACTGCAGTGACAACACCAGATCCTTAACCCTCTGCCCCACAAGAGAACTCCACACTTTGATTCTTATACAAGGACAATTGTGATGGCATTTAGGGCCCACTCGGATAATCCAGGATAATCCACCATCTCATGATCCTTAATTTATCACACATGCAAAGATCCTTTTTTCCAAATAAGGTAACATTCATAGGTCCTGGGAAAGGACTAGATATCTTTGGGGGGTATTACTTAGTCTACAACGAGCATGTATCCTTTTGTGTCTTCCCTCTTTCAGTGAACATTAAGTCTACGAAGGGAGTTCCTGTTGTGGCTCAGAGGTAACGAACCAAACTAGTACCCTTGAAGAAGCAGGTTGATCCCTGGCCCTGCTCAGTGGGTTAGGGATCCAGCAAGGTGTGGCGTAGGTTGCAGATGAGGCTTGGATCTGGCATTGCTGTGGCTCTGGGGTAGGCCAGCAGCTGCAGCTCTGATTCAACCCCTAGTCTGGCAACTTCCTTATGCCACAGGTGCAGCCCTAAAAAGACAAAGAGAAAAAAAATTGTTTTTGAGATTCAACCATCCTGTTGCATGCGTCTGTGGCATGCAAAATGAATGTCATTTTCATTGCTGAACAGTATCACACAGTATGAATTTACCATACCGTGGTATACACCATTCTATTGATGGACATCTGGAGAAGCTGGGAGGTCTGGCATAGCGATGGGGTCAGAAGACAGGACACAGATCTGAGGGTGGGGTGCACAGAACTGTCTGGACTTCATGCCAATCTGGCTAGGCCTCTGTGGTGGCACCTGGGTTGATCCCATCAGCCTCACCACACCTTGTCCCTTCGTCCTCCTCCTCGTGCCAGGATTGGGGAGGTGGAAAAAGGCAAGTTGGTCAGCTGCTCTCCAGGAGCAAGAGGAGATCTGGTGAGGTGCTCAACCCTCGGGAATCCAGTGGCCGCCAGCCTGAGCAGGTCTTTCACCATGTGAGACCCTCCCAGGGCCCAGCGTCCACCAGCGGCAGCAGCCACCAAGTGGCCGGATTTGGGATACTGTGACATTACAGGCAGAGAGCATCCCAGCCTCAGAGGCTGTTGCAATGATGGATCTCATCACAACTGAGATGGGTGGCACTCTGCAGTCAGGAACCCCTGAGTTCTGTGCCCCTGGTTTCCCACTGACCCACTCAGCTTACCTTGACACCCACTCACTGAACGCCCCACCAGGGCCCAGCTGCTCCATCTGCACCACAGCTGGAGGAGCCAAACAGTCAGGGCCCACCAGCCAAGTTTCAATCAGAAAACAACTGTCCCCAGCAGTTAGCAAATCATCAGCCCCAAGTGCCAGGACATCAGGCTTGGGATTCCTGACATGCCTTTCTCAGATCCGGGGGCGCCAAGTTCCAGGAAATGAGCAGCTGTCAGCCAATCGAAGATGTGTCTGCAGGCAGAGAGGGGGTGCTTGCCCTGGGAGGGACTCGTGTCCCCAGCAGCCCTGGTCAGAACCCTGGGAGGCAAGTCTGGATGCCCCACTGGCCTGCAGACGGTCCAGAGGAGACACGGGAAGGGAACCAACTCAGGACAGGTGTCCACCCTTCCTCATGGCCCTCTGAGATCAGAGATCATCAGACCCCCTTATTTCAAAGTCAGAGAAACTGAGGCCAGTGAGACGGGAACCCGTGTACCAGCTCTGCGGGTCCCCAGACTTGAGCCCAAATCCTGATGGAGACAGTTGTGCGTGTGACCTCAAGCAGAGTCCGCAACTTCTTTCCGCCTCCAGTTCTTTCGCAGACCATGGCAATAGTCCCACACCGGACAGGGCTGTTGGGAACTAAATAGCTCCCCCCAATCCTCTTAAGTGCCCCCAGCACACCGTTCTTCTCTGCACACGGCCATCCCATGGTTTATAAACAGTGACTACACACATTACACATCTCATCTCTGGACCTGGAGGCTGTAAGCGTCCTGAGGGCAGGGCCTAGCCTGTGGCAGGTGCTCTGGAAATGCTTCCTCAGTCATCTCCCCGCTCTTGATCCCCGTGCACGGAAAGCACTAACTCTTGTCCAGCCTCCTGACTCAACTCCATGGGGACCTTGGGAAACAGTGACACATGGTGGTGGGGACAAGGAAGAGGAGGGATGAGGGGATAAAGGGATTCCCCCCGGCAGCCCCGCACTGTGCCCCCACCGTGGGCCTGAGGCTTAACTAATGTTCCTGGGCCTGCGCATGGCCCTTCTCTCTCTGTCTGACCACAGCCCGATTTTACAGGTGAGGAGGGTAGTTCTCAGAGAGCTACGTTAGGAGTTCGCGTTGTGGCTCAGCAGAAGTGAATCTGACTGGCATCCATGAGGACGCAGGTACGATCCTTGGCCTTGATCACTGGGTTAAGGATCCAGCATTGCTGTGAGCTGTGGTGTAGGTCACACACACAGCTTGGATCTGGCATTGCTGTGGCTGTGGTGCAGGACGGCAGCTACAGCTCCAATTCGACCTCTAGCCTGGGAACCTCCATATGCCACAGGTGTGGCCCTAAAAAAAAAGACCAAAAAAAAAGGGAGAGAGAGCTATGTTAGCCACCCAGAACATGGCCTCTAGATTCCGGGTTCCCTCTGCCAGCTGCTGGTGCTCCCCGTACAAAGGAGTCTCCCAGGAATCCCACCCACATCCCAAGCCTCCGACCATACCCATGTTTTCTCTTGGAGGATCGTTCCAGGACTTGCAGACCTTTTTGAAAAATTCTCCCTTGGTGGGTAGATTACTTTGTGGGGAAACATGAAGCAAATGGGTGAGGGGGGGTAGATAAAGGGACTGCATCATTATCGTGTTTTGAACCCAAAGTACGGCTATAAGTAATGCTGTTCTTGCAGGAAAACCTGAAAGCCGTTCAGAGGATTTGTACAAAGATCTGAAGGAAGGACAAGCCTATGGAGAAAACATAAAATCACCATGGAGAGCTACTTGTTTTTTTTTTTGGTCTTAGGGCCACACGTGCAATGTATGGAAGTTTCCAGGCTAGGGATGGAATTGGAGCTCCAGTTGCCGGCCTGCACCACAGCCACAGCAACAACAGATCCAAGCCAAGTCTGTGACCTACGCTGCAGCTCAGAGCGACGCCGGATCCTTAACCAGGGAGTGAAGCCAGGGATGAAACTCGTGTCCTCATGGTTACTAGCCAGGTTTGCTACCACTGAACCTCAGCGGGAACTCCCTAGGGAGCTAATTTAAAACTGGTCAGCAGGCCTGCCTGGTGCAGAGGCCGGGGATCAGAGGGGACCTGCAGGAGGGACAGTACTGGTCTTGAGGCCTCAGGGCCCAGAGCAGCTGCTGGCTTGTGCATGCAGGGCCTGGGCTTTCCCCAGAGCCAGGCTGACCTGGGTGCCAGGGAAGTGGGCCATGCGGACAGGATTGTACAGGAAGGAGGCCCTTTTCTGGAGCTTGGTGGAGGAGGAGTTGGAAGGGCCATGGGTGGTAGGACCCCAGGGGATTGAGAAAGTGCTCTTTCTTCTTTCTCCCTCTGTTTCTGGGAGCTAGAAGTGAGCCGAGTGGTTTACAGGGCAGGGATGGATGGATTCCAAGCAGAGGTGGCACAAAGGCCAAGGCCAAGGGGTGAGGGCACAGGCGGCGGTAGTCAGAGGCGGTGGTGGTGACCCCTGACTTCGTCTCCCCAGGACCCTTCCCAACCCTCTGGCCTCTGCCGGGCCTGTTCTGAGCAGGAACGGTCTGGGTCTAAGCATCTGAAAATGGGGCAGGTGTAGGGAGAGAGCCTGGATCTGGTCGTGGTGTCTTGACCTCCTCGCTGCTTTGACTGTGTTCGTTCCGGGCCCCAGAATAAATGCCCACGAACTGGGGGGCCCATCAATGCAGGAACATCTTCTCTCACAGCTCTGGAGCCTGAGGGACACACCTCGGGCTACTCCCTGGCGGAGCCTCTGGGGAACACTGGTTTCAGGCCTGTCTCCCAGCCTCTGGAGGCCCTGGCAACCCTCAGAGGCCCCTGGCTTGGAGATGCACCCCATCTTGGCTTTCATCATCACGGGGGCTCCCTGTGTCTGTCTCCTCCTTTTCTGTCTCATGCAAGGACATGTGTCATTGGCTTTAGGGTCCTCCCTGATCCAGGACGATCCCATTTCGAGGCCCTTACCTTAACAACATCCTCAAAGACCTTTGTTCCAAACGAGGCCATAATCTGAGCTTCCAGGTGGGCACATCTTTGGGGGGCACACTTCAGCCACAGCAAGGACCACGGAGGAGGGGTTCCCCCTTTCAAAGGCTTTGCGTTGTCCAGACACAGGACGCTTTCATGAGGAGCATCAGAGGGAATGGGCTGGCTTTGGGGTCACGTGGTCCGGCGGGCTGGGAAAGCTGCTCCAGCTCTGAGCATCTTGTGAGCACTGGCTCTGCCCCACCTGGGCCTAGTAGCCAGCCTTCCCACCCAATTAGAAGTTGCTTGTTGTGGGGTTCCCATTGTGGCTCAGTGGAAACAAATCTGACTAGTATCCAAGAGGACATAGGTTCGATCCCTGGCCTCTTTCAATGGGTTAAGGATCTGGTGTGCCGTGAGCTGTGGGCTAGATCACAGATGCGGTCTGGACCTGGTGTTGCTGTGGCTGTGGCTGGCAGCTACAGGTTGGATTCCACCTCTAGTCTGGGAACCTCCATATGCCGAGGGTGCAGACTTAAAAAGACAGAAAAAAAAAAGTTGCTCGTTGGGGGCTAAGAAACCCTCAGTGCCCTGAGGCCTCCTGCCCCTGTCCCACTTTGGGGTCAGCCTTGCCCAACCCGTCAGGCCAAGACCTCAGAGGGAGAGGGGGTCCTGAGACTGAACAGCTGCAGGGTGGGGAGAGGCTGCTTGGTTGCCCGGGGCACCTCTGCAGCAAAGCAAGCCAATATGTGGGCTGAAGCTTGGGGTGACCCTGCATGGGGCACTCCCAGGCATGGCTGTGGTCAGGTCGCCCAAAGGGGAGAAGCCACGTGGTGAGCGTGACCTGGAAGAGATTTAAGTCCACTGGAGGGGGTGGGGGGGCACATGGAATGTGATTGTCCAGGAGGACAAGGTGAGGGCAGCCCCCTGCCCTCTGTGTGGTCCATCAATCACCCTGGTCCCTTTTAAGAGGGTTGTGAACTTGAGCAGCATGGGAAGGACTCAGGTGTCCATGTTCGGGGGTCAAAAGAGCCCAAGGCCCTTGTATCGGTGGACTGGGGCTGCCGAAACAGTAAGTTACCCAGGGACTTAAACAACAGCCGCTGATCTCCTCACAGCTCTGGAGGCCGGAGTCCAAGGTCAAGGTGCCATCTGGCAGGCTTCTCCTGAGGCCTCTCTTCCTCTGAGCAGAAGAGAGATCTCTGGCATCTCTTCCTCTTCTAATGAGGGCAGCAATCACATGGGATTGGGGCTCCACCCTTATGACCTCATTTAACCTCAGTTACCTCCTTAAAGGGGCTCTCTGAACAGGGTCACATTGGGAGTGAAGCCTTCAACACGTGCATTTGGGGAGGGACACAAACCGTAGGTGACTGCCATGGAGCGGGGGAGTCTGGGAGACTTCAGGGTGGCCAGGAAGGAACACGAGGAGGTGTGGGCAATGCCAGCTGGTGCGAGAGGAATTTGCTGCCCTCCAGTACCCTAGCGTGGCACTGCTGGGAGGCAGGTTTAGCCTGAGGTGGCCTGGAGGGGCTGATGGCCAAACGGGGTCCAAGACCAGCCTGGCGGGGTGGACAGGGCTCCTGCAGCTGCTGCCCACTGAGGGGAGCCCCAGGAGTCTTTTGGCTGTCACCAGTGAAAAGGGTTCCGCCTGGGAAAGATGGCTTGGGCGTGGTCATCTGATGGAGGACAAAGTCACAGATGCCATCTATAGCCCGTTTTTAATAACTTCTTTTTTTTTAATTTTTAAGGGCCATACCCGCTCCATATGGAAGTTCCCAGGCTAGGGGTCGAATCAGAATTGCAGGTGCCGGCTTAGGCCACAGCCACAGCAATAGTAATGCAGGATCTGAGCTGCATCTGTGACCCACACCACAGCTCACGGCAACCCTGGATCCTTAACCTACTGAGCAGGACCAGCGATGGAACTTGCATCCTCATGGATACTATTTGGGTTTGTTACCGCTGAGCCACAACGGGAACTCCTGTTCCAAATAACTTCTAATCAGCACCCACTCACTTCGGAAAATAGAAGAGCAGCTATTCCCCTCTCCCCGTTACTTTCCCCTCCTTCTGCCTCCATCCCTCCCCCCAAACCCAGTGGTTGTGGGGAGACTGGGTTCAAGGGGGCTGGGCAGCCAGAGCGGGAACCAGATCTGCACACCCCAGCAAGGCAGTTTTTTTTAGCAGTGATTATATTTAAAAGAGCAGCTGCAGCATCTGCTTCCCTCTACGTGGGTCCGGGTTTCCCACGCTGGCCCCTGAGCCTGGGCCTTGGGTTTGGGAGCTTTACCCACAGTGGTTACTGGAGCTCCCGAGCCCCAGGGGACCCCATGTCTAGGATGGTCACTATCCTGCTGTCCCCTTTTCTGGGGGCTGCTCTCAGCCAGCAGCCACTTAGGATTGGAGCCCGGTCAGACCCCAGTCCTAAGGTCCCCTCCTGGGCAGAATCCCATTTGAACCTGCCCATCCCCAGCTGCTGGGCTCAAGTTCCTACAAAGTGACTGAAAATCCTAAGCGGGGTTTCTGGGCAGGTCTGCAAGGTTCCCACAGGAGGGGTGTATAGGGACCGAGCCTGCGGTGCTCCAGCTGAACGGCCAGAGAGGCCTGCGATGTCCTTCTCAGTGCATCTTGTCTGGGGACACGCACACGAACAGTCTCTGTGCCCCAGGCAGCTGGTTTCCTTCCCAGTCCGGATGTGGGTGATGGTTGCATCGGGGCCGTCTTCCAGGAAGCGGTTAACGTGGCTGCCTGTTCCAGCCTGGGGGGTCACTTGGGGTGACATAGGGCTTTCTCCCCTTGCCTCCACTCGAGCCTGACAGTTCCTTCCCTCACCCGGGGTAACTCTCAGCCCCCATCCTGCCAGCTGACGCCTGGCCACGGCTCCAGGATACCATCTGGACCCCTCAAGGGCTGGTGTCTGTTGCCCCCTCAATTTTGTTGATCTCCCTAGGGCTATTTGCGACAGTCCATCATCATTTGCATCATGGAAATTCTTCCTTTTAAGGCAACTGGGGCATTCTTGGAGGGGAGGAGCAGTATACAAGCTCTTCTGAGATTTCCCTTTTCTTGGCTGTGCCACGTGACATGTGGAGTTCCTGGGCCAGGCATCAGATCCCAGTTGCATCTGTGACCTACACAGGAGCTGCAGCAATGACTGAGCCTCAACCCACTGTGCCAGGCAGAGGATCGAACCTGCATCCCAGTGCTCCAAAGACACTGCCAATCCCATTGCAGCACAGGGGGAGCTCCTCTGCTGTGATTTCGATACCAACTCCTGCCCTCCCTTAGTCTGCCCAGGAGTGTGTGGCGCCAGGTCTTGGCCAGGTGCCTGCATAGGCACAGCCAGTCTGGCCACACCTAGTCCAACAGAAAGGGAGTGAGCTCTTTGTGGGGACCGAGAACACCAAGATCCCAGCCTCTGTTCTTTAACCAACACCAAAGGAGGAGTTCCCTGATGGCTCTGTGGGTTAAGGACCAGGCTGCTGTGACTTGGGTTCCATCCCTGGCCTGAGAACTTCTGCATGCCATGGATGTGGCCCCCCAAAACAAAACATTGGGTGTGTGGGGAGGCCTTTGTGTTCCTCTGTTTATCCACCTCTCAAGTCAAGGTCTAAGAGGTCTCTGTGGTGTAAGACCTTGCTGCCTGGGCCGTGCCACTGGCCTGGACTTGGCTCGACACAGCCCCTGCTCTCAGGAAAACAGGGACAGTCAGCTCTTGCTTGAAAAATCGGCTCCCAGTAAGAGAGATGCAATGGGGCTTGAAGAAAAGAAAAAGGTTTCCAAATAGGACGAGGAAGGTAGCAATAGAGAGAGCTAACTAGCCTTTTAGGAGCCAAATACTTGGAGAAGGGCCATAACAGCCCTTTCCTTACCAGTACATGTCACAGGGGTGGATGGCTCCATGTCTCTTCGGCTTTTCCAGCGCTGGCAGGACACAGAGCCAAGCCTTACACCTGAGGGAGGGACGCTTGGCCCTTGGAGCCTGAGCTTGCAGGTGTATCCCCAGGGTGTCTCGTCACATCCTTGATGTGACCTCCCTCAGCTAGTCACCGTGGGCCAGTGAAAGGCTGCACTGAGCTCAGGGCTGTGCCCTCCAGCCCTCTGTCCCCAGGACACTCCACAACGTCCATCCCCTCGGTAAAATGACAACAGTGACCCTCCACAGGCAGCGGGGCTGGAGAATTACAGTCCAGGCAGGTGACCCCTCCGACACCCTGAGGGCTGACCAGGCAGCTGATGAGGAGACCCTCTTCCTGGGGGTCTGAGGAAGACCCCGGGGGAACCTCAGGCTGACAGGCACCGAGGACAGAAATGGGGGGCCAAGTGGGGGTGGCCTCAGCTCCTTCAATCTGCATCAGGAAAGCCTGCCTTGTATGCCCATTTCCGCCCGGACGCAGCTTCCCTGTAAGCTGGGTGGCCTTTTCAGAGAGCAAGGTTGGTGGCAGCTAAGAGCGACCCATGTCCTGTCTGTGGCTACAGAAAAGCCGGACCTGGCAGCATCACTGGAAACCACTGAGGCCGAGGGGCTTGGGCAGGGCCAGGCTGTGTGTGGCTAGAGTCCTCCTTGTCTCCAGCATGGCTGGTGTCCCCTCTGCCGTTTGTCCCAAAACAGATAACCCCACGCTCAGCAGAGCAACATCCGGTGGGCAAGCAGACACCCCAGGCCTGGCCTGTTGGCTCCACGTTCAGCTTCTTTCGGCTCTGATGCCCACCCCCAGCCCCGTCCCAGCAGTTCCGGAACCCTCACAGGTTCCCATCACGGGGGTTCTTTCCCCTGCAGCCATCACCACCGACGCAAGTCATCTCAGGGAACTTTAATGAAAGTGTCAGCAGTCCTTTCCCCCACAGTGGTACAGAGACGGCCGAGTTTGAACTTGGACTCGCAGCTGCCAAGAGATTGCCACCCACAAGTGTGAGGCCCAGCTGCACCCTGAGCTTGCTGCTCCAGACCCAAGGCCCAGGGGTGGCGAGGCATCTCTCCTCGTCGCAGAGTCCGGCAGCCGAGCCTCGTGAAAAGTCACGTGTGGGCTCCAGGCTGTCACCTGCCCATTGGCTTTGCCAACCCTCTGGCCTGAGTGTCAGGCGGAGGATGGAGCGCCTGGGGACCGGACCCAAAGTGACTGCCACCACTGTGGCCCGGCAGAGGAGCGCTCTGACATTCCACCATTAAACAGCACACATCCTACATAAATAAAAAGCAGAAAGGGGAAGGAGGTGGGGGAGGGAACGAAAATTGGCACAGACACTGAGAGATTGCCTTCCAGTTTCAATGCGACAGACGCAAATCATGAGACTCCAGGGAAACAGAAACAAGGGCTGAGTCTGGCTTTCCTAAGCGAAGGGTGCACCCCTTGCAGGGCTGGATGGGGATGTGGAAGCCAGGCCAGAAGAGGGGAGCTGGTGGCCTGGGAAACCCACGGAGTCCAGAAATGTGCAGAGGCCAGAGGACCCTGCTCCCTGCCCTCCTCCCCCAGGAGGGCGGCGCTGCTTCAAAACGGTGGGTCTTGCAAGCAAAAAGTACAACTAAATAAATACAGTATGCAGACTTAAGACCTTCAAGTGACTTTTTTGGTCCCCTGCCTCGGCAGGTCTGCAGGCAGAGGGGAGCGTGGAGGGCACGTGGCCCCTGTGTGCTGTGAGCTTGGGCAGGAGCTGCCTACTGCCCCACCGGGTGCCAGGGACATGGGAAGGGTCATGGGACAGTGCCTCCTGTTACTGGTGTAATCATGTGACCAGCAAACACCTTTTCCTGAGTCACACCACTGCTTCTCTCCTCCGGTTCAGCTGCATCCTCTCTTCCTGCAAGTCCAGCACGGAAACTTGGTCTCTCGATTTTTCCCCTCACCCCCATCCCTTTTTCGAAAAGAGTGATGCAATTCTTCACAGACTTGTTTCTTCAAACTACTTCGTGGCCTCCCCAGTTCTCTTCCCCTAAGTCAGCAGGCCGGGAGGGTTTCCGGAGCGTCAAGCGTGGCCAGGGTGGGCAGTGGGCGGCTCTGTCCCCCCACCTGCTCTGGGATGGGAGCCCCACCCTCGGCCTGGCCTGTGGAGCAGCCCCTGTCCCCAACCCCCCACATGCTGCAGAGGCTTCAGAAGCAGCCTCCTGCTGGAAACTGAGCTGGCGCTGGGAGGAAGACAGGATACCACTGGGACTCGGATTGTCCACAGAGTACATTCTAACATCTTATTAGGTATCTGAATCTGTTAGGAAGAAAATTAGAAACTATGTATAAAACTTAAAAATATTCAAGTATCAAAAGGCTATTCGGATCAAAGTTTAAAACAAACTGTCTTGTTGGCAAGCTGCCGCCGCCGAGAGAAAACCTTTACAAAAGTCTGCTGAGTGTGTGCGAGGGCGGCAGGGAGCGAGGAGGGAAGCCATCTATGGGGGGGGGATGATTAGGGGAGGACAGAGTGGGGGTGGCTGGGCCACAGGCTGGAGGAAGCCGGAGACTGAGGCCTTTGTGAGCTGATGAGGACAGCGTGTGCCCGGCGAGGAAGTTGGAATGGTGGACCGGGTCACTCTCTCTAGACAACTAGCCATAAAGTACGCAGCCTGGGCCTCCCTTCCCTGGTGTTAAGTCCTGGATGGGAGCTGCCTGCCGAGGGGCACGTGATCAGCAAAAACAAAGCAACAGGACAGAGCAAGAAGACCCATTTCTGCACAGATCCTTCTAGAAAAAAAGAGAAGAAAGGAGGTGAAAGGGGTCAAGCGCTACACGGAGTAGACTTAGCTTTGCAAGCCCTGTTACAAACAGGAGTGGAATTTCTAAGTCTGAGAAATCAAAAGCCCCGCCGGCAGAGGGCAGGGCCTGGCCCCCAGGCTTGAAGCAGCAGTATTTATTCAAGACACGGCAGTGCTGAAATCTGCTCCTGTTCCCTTGACAGCTGATCCAGTAGAAATCTTTAAACTCTGATAAGTTAAATTCATAAAAACCACTCCCTTCGCCTGGCCCTGCCCAGGTCCTCAACCGGAGATACACTGGCTTGGGGCGCCCCCTGGTGGCGGCGTGGAAAACCACAGTCTGAAGCCACCCAGAACTCACAGGCCTCGCCCGCTGGGGGCCCTGAAGTGCCCAGGCCACTTGACCGTTTGCCTTGGGTAACTGTCTCTTGGTAGACAGACTGGCCCTGTGTGTGTGTGTGTGTGTGTGTGTGTGTGTGTGTGTGTGTGTGTGTGACCCAGTTACTCCTCAAGAAGTTCTGGTTCCCATTCTGTTGATGGCCCGTTTCCCTAGAGGTTCCCAGGCCGTCCTGCCGGCCCCGTGGGTGGAGCCGGGCCCTTAGACTTCAGTAGAGAAGAGGACGCTCTGTCTCTTGCTGTCCGGGGCAGGGATGGCCTCCAGCTGCAGGAAGTACAGCAACACCTGGACCTGTGGGGGCAGAGAAGGAGGCAAGCAGCTCAGAGGGGAGGTCTTCCTGGCAGTGCCCAGGCCTGGCCACTGAGGAGGCCACAGGGTGCCGAGGGCCCTGTTGGTGACACCAGCCCATCACAGTGAGAGATCTGGGTGCCCCGAAGGACCACCAGGTGGGGCGGGATGAGAGGCCCCAGGAAGGTATAGACGGAAGGGCAGTGGCCTGGGCCCTCCCTGCCACGTGGCCCCGGACAAGTCCCTCTCTCCAAACTTCGGCCACCTTCCTGGCACAACTCGGGTGGGAACCGCCAGCAGGACCCAGGGTGGGGCAGGCAGAGGCCATCTGCGTTGGGCCGGCCTCCTCATACCTGGGACATGACCTCCAGGGACCAGCTGTCAGTCATGGAGATGGGCTGGCTGGGGTTGGCAGGGAGCTTGCTCTCCTTCTCGGAGGGCCGCAGCAGCGTGGGGCCGAACACCGTGGCGAGGTTGTGCAGGGACATCTTGTTTACTGTTTCCTTTTCTGCTACCCTGTGGAGGGCCGAGGCCAAGGGGTTGCTGTGACACCGCCTCCAAGATGGAGGCCGGTGGGGACCTGGGCCACCCCGGGAGGCAGGGCTGAAAGCAGACCCCACCCCGGCTCTTCTGGGTCGGCGGGGCCCGGGATGAACAGCGCTCAAAGCCAGGCCAGCTCTGGGCGGGAAGTTGGGGGAATGTCCAGCTGTGGCAGAGAGGGATGGGTGGCAATGGTGCTGGTACCCAGAGGGGATAACCACAGATGGGAGGGGCAGGGAACGGAGAGAGGGCTCTGGGTGCCAGGGAGTCTGATGGGAGCCAGTGGGACAAGGGAGGACCCCCTCACTACTCCTTGCTGCCCCGGGGGCACCGGAGCCCTGCGCCCCCCAGAGCTGCTAAACTTACCTTTTCAGGTGGTCCAGAAGGAAGAGGAAGGTCAGCAGGTTGGCCTCCGGGAGGGACAGCAGCAAGTTAAGCATGCAGCTCTCCTTTGCAACAGGGTCTGAGAGTGCTGTGGGCGGCAGGGGTGGGGGTGGTCACACAATTTCTCAGGGTCACACAATGGGCTGGAGGTCTCTCCCAGGGCCCGTGTCAGAGGGCACAGGACAGGCCATGCCCATCACTGTCCTGGCTCACAGAGCACTGGCCCCCAGGGAGGAAGGACCCTATGATGGGAGCTGGCGTGGGGAGCGGGCCATGCCTTTTCCGAGTCTCAAAGGGGTTGAGGGGACCAGTGGCAGGACGTGCCGGGCACAGCTGCCCTCCTGGCCAACTTGGCCATTTCTGCCTCCTGCTCGGAAGAGCCCCAGGTGCAGGAAGCTGGACTGAGTAAAGCAGGAAGAGGTACCCTCACCACTCAGTGCACCCGAGGGACCCGGACCGCTGCAGCTGTCCCACGTGGCAGCAGCCCCCAACCCGGGTAGCCTCAGGCTCGAAGCCCTGCTTGGCGAGGCCAAGACCCGGGGTTAGTGAGGAGACCATGGCCTCCAGGACCCCTCACCCAGGCACGTTCCCGGCAGCAGTGGCTGCTTCACCTCCGGGGCTACGTGGAGGGCTGGGCACCGGGGGCAGCCCGTGGGGCCATGCAGGACCAGCTTGGACCTGTCGCGGTCCTCCGCCGCGGGCAGAGCTCGGGCCAAGACTCGGGTTCCCTCCCCTCGCCTCTGGCCCTCCCAAGGACAGCGGGGGATGGGAGCGGGGTGGGAGGTGCCGCGCTCACCGATGCCCTCGGCGAAGTTGGGGTAGAACTCGTCGGTGAAGAGGGGCTCGGGCAGCTCCCGGAAGTAGAGCTTCAGTGTCCCGGCGATGGCGTTCACGTCCATCTCACTCATCATCACCGACACATCCTTGTTGTCTGGGGAGCGTGCAGATGTGGTGTGAGGCCCGCTTGCTGGGCCCGTGCTGGTCACCCATAGGGGCCCACCCAGGGGCGCTCGGCTGCCCAGGGCTCCAGGCCAAACCGAGGGATGCAGGCAGAGCTCCTGGCTCTGCCCCGGTCCACTCGGAAGAGCCTCTCGGGGTCTCAGATAAGGTCTGGCGTCTTTATCTGGCAACAGGGGCAGTTTTACCAGCTTCTCTGCAGCCAGACGCACTGGCCCCTGGCTCCAGTCAGCACTTCTTGTCTACCCCCAGGGCAAGCAGGCCAAGCCCTGTGTGAGGTGGGACCACCACCCCACAGAAGCCCCTGGTCCAGCTTGGCAAGAGCCACGCACGTGTGGTTAGGACGGGTTTGGCATTGGCTTCTGCAGAATCACCACCCACAATTCCCTTCCCTCTGCATCATGACAAATGGGCACCATGCCCACACCTCCCGTCGCACACTGCCTGGCCCCACACTCACTGACGTCAAAGGCTGCCTTCAGCGCCTGGATGTCCGTGGCCACGCCGGACACACGGTAGATGCCCACTTCCTCCATGCCCCGGCGCTCGATCTCCTCCACGCACTGGCGCACGATGTAGGGCACCTTGGACCGCTCCCTCCTGCAGGGGAGGGGACGCCCTCAGTGCCTAGCAGCCTGGCTCAGGCTGCAGTGGGGCTGGACCCCTGGGCTGTCTGCACACCGGGCACCTAGAGCCTTCCACGTGCGCTTCCTCCACTCTGCGATCTCACAGACAGCACTGCTTACATCTTGTCCAACAGCTCCAGGTGGCTGACACCCTACCAGTTACACCTGACCTTTGACACTAGATTGAGGACACCTCAAGACAGGAGACATGTGTTTGGAGGGTCAGCTTCAATCTAGCAGAGCTCTGTCCCCAGACACTCCCACGAGCGGCACTTATTTGGGTACTGGAGGAGAGAGTGCCCTCTGCTCCTGTCCAGGGCCACTCAGAGGTGCAGGAGGGTGGTGAGGGCGCAGCCGGGGGTAGGAGCGATGTTCAGACACAATAGGTGTCTGGGGAATGTCTGACGCAGGTCCCAGTCTGACGACCACCGAGGTCAGGGGCCTGATCAGATTCCAAACTGGGGAAGTGAAGGGATTCTGGGAGAAAGTGACCTGTGTCCCTAGGAACTGCCCTTAAACTTACATACAAGCGTCGCCTGGAAACTGACCTGTTACAAAGGGGAAGCATTTGTCATCACTCAACAGGAGCTCCGATCATGACAAATCCCAAGCAAAGGAAGAAAACCCTGCCAAGTGCAGCTCTGGGAGCTGCACAGGAAGGAGGCTGGACACTCCTCAGCTGATGGGGACATGTTTCAAGGTAAACATGAGAGGCGGCCTAGCTCGGGATGCTTCACGGGCCTGGGAGACATCCCCATGCAGTGACCGTGCACAGGGCAGGAGACCCGCACCTGCTCTTTCCTCCAGAAACACCTGGGGAGGGCACACCTTCAGTCCTTGGGGACAAGAGATGCATGATCCCGAACTTTCGCCACTTACTTGGTGACCACGGCAATCTTGACTCCGAAGACACCCGTCTGTTTTCGGGAAGGCATCCTCTTCAAGCTGAACTCCCTGCTGGTGAACTTTACCGAGAGCTTCACTTCAATCTGCAGCGAGAAGTGCGGGCAAGACCCTCTCACCCTTCTGGTCTTCTCGGGGGTCTCGGCAATTCTTCCCACCCCCAGGGTGAGCAGGCTGAGTTTCAGGTGTGGGGCGGCCCCTGGTCCAGCTCAGCAAGAGCTGGGCACGATCAGGGAGAGTTAAGGTTTGGTTTCTGCAGATCTTTGTCTTCTCCAACTCACAACCCCTCTGCTTCTCTTTCTTCCTTTTGTTTTTCTCTTTACGGCTGCAAGTGCAGCACATGGAAATTGCTGAGCCATGGGTTAAATCAGAGCTGCAGCTGCCAGCCTACACCACAGCCACAGCAACACCAGATCTGAGCTGCATCTGTGACCTATGCTGCAGCTTGTGGCAACGCCGGATCCTTAATCCGATGAGCGAGGCCAGGGATCAGACCCGATTCCTCATGGACACTATATCAGGTTCTTAACCCACTGAGTCACAATGGGAACTGCACTTTTTTTTTTTTTTGTCTTTTTGCCTTTTCTAGG
>PVHT021183555.1:2325448-2345333 GCA_004024745.2 Catagonus wagneri
GAACCCGCAACCTCATGGTTCCTTGTTAGTCGGATTCGTTAACCACTGAGCCACAACGGGAACTCCTCTCCAGCATTTTTCAATTGAGGTACTTATATTGCCTTTTTAGGCATAATGTTATTGCACGCTTAGACTACAGCACAGTAATCATACCTTTTAAGTGCACTGGGAACCCAGAAAATTCATGCAATTTGCTTCAGTGCAGTACCTCTGAATGCCTGCAGGCCTTGTCCCTGGAGCATCACCTCAAGAGGCCAGTTTTAGCAAGAGTCCTGCTAAGTCAGTTTAGCAAAAATCCCTCCCCCTCAATATCTAATAACCTCAACACCTGACCAAACTCCTCATCCTCAGCCCTGGCGGTGTCTTGCCCGCAGATGTTACTCCACCACTATTGTTATTGATGTTCTTAACTATAGATTCCCACCCTTTCTTGTCCTTTACAGAGCTGAGCCCCGTGCAGTGGTCCCCACACCTATTTTGACAGTCCCCCTGAATGAACACAGCCTTGCTGGTTTAACAAGGCCAAGAATTCCCCCCCCCTTTTTTTAGGGCTGCACCTGCAGCACATGGAGGTTCCCAGGGTAGGGGTCAAATCGGAGCTACAGCTGCTGGCCTGCACCACAGCCACAGCAATGCCAGATCTGAGCCACGTCTTCAACCTACACCATAGCTAGTGGCAACACTGGATCCTTAACCCACTGAGTGAGGCCAGGGATGGAACCCACAAGCTCACGATTCCTAGTAGGATTCGTTTCCACTGTACCACGACGGGAACTTCCAAGGCCAAGAATATGTTTTTTCAACAGAGCCTGCCCCCTTCCCACCCCGCCTCCCCTAGCTCACATCTAGGTTCTACTGGAAGATGGAGCACACTCAGGGCACCCTGGATGGGGAAGCACAGGCTGAGATCTGACAGCAGAAGCAGCTTCCCCAACCTCAACGCTCACTGTTGGAAGACACAGGTTTCAAGCATAAGGAAAAGTTTAAATCCAGAGGCATCAAGGCAAAGGGTTTCCAAAGAGGACTTGACTCAACAAAGGAGGAAGACGAGTATCAGTTCTTTTCTCGTTTCCTTTCTGAAACCCCCAGTTACCCAGAGGCAGTGCTCACAGGCCCCTGTTCAAACCCCATAACCCTGAAACTCCGGCGGTGGAGGATGCACATCAAGAGCAGAATGGCCCATCCGCGTGGCTGGACTCCACGGGATTCCACGTAAAGCCATGAGGGTGAACAAGATATACGTGGAAACACGGGGCTGGATCGCAAGGTCACTGCAGGAAATCAATGCCCCTGAGCTGCGAGGCAGTAAATTTCAGGCAGCACCCATGCAGCGCCCCATCTACCAAGCTCGCATGGGGAGGGACTTGGCTGGTCACAGGTTCCTGGTCAGGATCCCGGCAGTGGGACGGCTGAAAAACCCTGCCCTCCTGCTTCTTCCACTTGGAAGCCCTGCTCTATGGCAAGTCCCTAAGGACAGCCCAATGGGGCTGATGGAGAGCAAGGAGGGATCACATCCTTCTCACCCAAAACTGAAGCCACAGGCAGGTCTCGGATCCAGGACCATCACCAAGAGGTCTTGGACCAGGAGCCAACCTTTGTGGACCATTCGCTGAGAAAGCCTGCAAATCCTGCATCTTCTGTGCCGGGCAAGGCTGCTGCCCGGCTCCTTGACACAGCATTCCCCAACCTCAGCAGGGCCACTAGAGCATCGCCCCGGGCTGGTGTTCCCTCCCACCCTGGGCAGCTCCCACCTTAGGAGAACCCCAGTCCCATCTGTGGGGTTGGACGAGACTGGGGCCAGCTCCCCTAGGAAGGGTGGGGGTGCCAGGAGTGCCTCTGGCCGCCTTGTGGTGCCAGCTGGCAGGTGGGTGAGGGGAGCCGTACAGGGTGGTCATTTTTGCTTTGAGATCTGGTCTCAAGATACTGACCCTGAGCCATTGAGACCCCCATAAGCTCCCAAGGTGGGGAAGCAGGCAATGTGCATTGCCCCCCACCCTGGGAAGCTGCCCCCGGAGCTGGGTAGGGAGCCCCCACCAAGTGAGAGCTCCCGACTCCCAGCAGAGATGACAAAGCACAGGGGTGGGTCACCCTCTCCCGGTCCCGCTGAGAGGACCTTCACCCTCTGCCACCAGGGAGGGAGGCGGGGCTTCCTGCAGAGCCCTGTCTTCCCAGGGCACCAGGACCGTTCAGTAAAACCACACCCGCGCCACCCCCCCCCCCCCGTGAGGCCCCATCCGAGGGCCTCGGGGCACCAGGGGGGCAGAAGCCCTTCAGAGCCCCCTCCAGGGCAGGGCAGAGAGGAACCCGATTGACTGGGTCTGGTAAGATGCCCCATAAGGAAAGATGGGACAGGGCTTCCTCCACAGGGTGCAGAACCGGGCAGGTGAGGCCACAAGAAACCAATGCAGGTGGTGCAGCTCCCGACTACCAAGCAAGGCAAGCACTGGAGGGGGGCTTCCAGGATAAACTGCAGAAGGAATGAGGGCCCGGACGGTTTCCCCCGAGACCTGGGGACTACTTGCTGGTCCTTCCCATACACTTCTCAGCCCACCAGAGGCTTCTATGCCAGCGCCCGGGATGACCTGTGCCCACACCACAGAGGGTTGCAGCTGCACCCCCTGGAACCTGGGTCTGGAAGCCAGAGAGGGGATCTCAGGCGGGAGGACTCAGACTTGTGCTTTCCCAAGAACAGGTGGTTCCTAATGGCCCATGGGCCAGACGCAGCCCATGGGAGGCCATGGAGACACTGAGGCCCCACTGGGAAAATAGGCAGAACTGAAACTCCCTTGGGGACCAGAGGAGGCATGAAAGACAGACAGACAGGGGCAGGTAGGACCTGCCAGGGCGCCAGCCAGGTCTCTACTGGAGGATGATGTAGAGCTGGGCTGCCTGCCTGTGTCCCCCCAAGTCCCAGCTCAGTGTCTCCAAGTGTCAAGCGGGGGAAGAACACAGCACCCAGAGGTGGGGTTGGGGGATGACGACGCGTCTGGGCTGGGGGCCCAAAGGACACACGGGGACAGAGGGGCGGCGGCCTCACCTGCACCTGGCCCTTTCCCATGATTCTGTCTGTGCTCTCGCCGTCCTCCTTGGTCATCTTTGTTTTGTTGTAACACTTTTCGTAACACAGAATCCTCAAGGTCTGGGAGCCTTCCAGCTCGATCTCAAACTCCTGTGGCACCAGAGAGAAGGAAAGTCTGGAGTTAATGGGCAGGTCCCAGGGAGCAACAGGCAGCGCTAGCGGCTGAAGGGGCCTCTGAGCCAGGCTCCCCCGCGGACAGCATCCGTGCAGGCCTGGGAGGGAGGCCCTGTGCCGAGACCCTCCCCACTCTCGACCTGTGAGGCAGAGTGAGCATCACACTGGCCCAGCCTGCGTGCTTCTGGCAGCTCTGAGCACCTCTGGGACCTAATCCAAGCTCCTTAAGCCAGCACCTCAAGGGGTGGTCTCTGCATCACCCGTCCCGAGCTCCAGGGTGCTGGCTACAGACGCAAATGCTGTGGATTCTGCGGGGTAACACGTGTCCATGCTGGTTCACTGGTTACGACAAGCGCCCCATCCTGGTGTGGCGATGTGTGTTGGGGGGCACAGGGATGAGGGTACACACATGGAACATCCCTGTTCTTTCTGCTCTGACCTAACACTGCTTTAAAAATAAAGCCAATTTGAAAGGAAAAAAATCGATCCAGGGGAGTTTCCATTGTGGCGCAGTGGTTAACGAACCCGACTAGTATTCATCAGGACTCGGGGTCCATCCCTGGCCTCGTTCAGTGGGTTAAGGATCCGGTGTTGCCATGAGCTGTGGGGTAGGTCACAGAAGCAGCTCAAATCCTGCATTGCTGTGACTGTGCTGTAGGCTGGCGGCTACAGCTCAGATTGGACTGCTAGTCTGGGAACCTCCATATGCCGCAGGAGCGGCCCTAAAAGGCAAAAAAAAAAAAAAAAAAAATATATATATATATATATATATATATATATATATATATATATATATATATCGATCCAGGGAGGTGACACAGGAGAGGAAGCTAGGAGGAAAGAATTCTCCCAGAGACTTTCAAGTTGTTTGCTGTGGGGCGGTGTGGTGCCTACCTTCTCCTCCATCACCCATACAATATCTTCAGTAAATTCTGCATTTCACAACAGTGCTTTGGGAAACAGAGGAAGGTGAGAAAAAGCAGGTACTTCTGAGCTGGAATGAGGGTGGGGAGCGTGTGTACGGGAACATGTGAGACCTCGGGTAAGCCATGCGCACAGCCAGAGAGGCCGGCGGGGGCCCGCTGCTCTGGGGCACCCCCACCCCCATGCTCGGTCCCCTCGAGCTCCCGTGGCTGGCTCGCACTTGCCCCCTCTGCTGGGTCCTGGCCCCTTGCTCTCTGCAGCACCTCCTCTGATGGAGCCCCGGGCCGTGACCCCCATGGCACGGCAGCTGTCAGCCCTTTCCGCTGGGTGCCCAGAGCTGCAAGGACAGGCAGTTCTGTGGGTTCCCAGAGCCCCAATCCCATGTCGGCAGCACGGCCACGGAGCCCAGGAGCATCACCTGAGAAAAGCAGAGCCCAGGCTTCCCAGCACCAAGAGGGTCACTGGGCCCGTCATTCATTCCAACTTCCAAGGAAAACACTACGGAAACCTCCCAAGTAAACACTGAGCGATAACAAAGGCTGCCTAAGACGTATTTCTAAAAGTTCTTTTTCCAGATGCCCTGCCAGCAAAACAAGTTTTGTAATGGGGGGCGGGGGGGGGGGATTCTTCTCAGGAACACAAAGATAAAATCTCTTGGAGAAGCCAGGAAAGCCGGCTTTCAAGGAAAGCTGGCAGAGGCCTGCGGGGAAGACCTTGGGGACCCCGGAGTCAGACTCTGTGGACAACACCCCTTCCACGCAGCCGGAAGTGGGGCCTCACCTCGTTCCAGTTGGGCTCGGCTGTGTCCCTGTAGACGCGTGTCTTGGCTTTATTTACAAAGTAGCCAAAGGAATCCACCTCCAGGGTGCAATACAGACCTGTGGGAAGGTGACACAGGGAGTGATCATGCTGCCCCTCGCTAACCACGTTTTCCTGTAAAAGCAGGTTTTATTTTTTCCCCCACATTTTTTTCTCTTTTTAGGGCTGCACCTGCAGCACGTGCAAGTTCCCAGGCTAGGAGTCAAATCGGAGCTGCAGCTGCTGGCATACACCACAGCTCATGGCAACACCAGATCCTTAATCCACTGAGTGAGGACAGGGATTGAATCTGCATCCTCATGGATACTAGTCAAGTTCTTTTTTTTTTTTCTTCTTCTGCTTTTTAGGGCTACAACGTGGCATATGGAGGTTCCCAGGCTAGGGGTCCAATCACAGTTATAGCTGTTGGCCTACACCACAGCCACAGCAATGCCAGAACCGATCCGCGTCTGTGACCTACACCGCAGCTCATGGCAACACCAGATCCTTAATCCACTGAGCGAGGCCAGGGGTCAAACCTGCAACCTCACGGTTTCTAGTCGGATTCGTTTCTGCTGCGCCATGGCGGGGACTCCTAGTCAGGTTCTTAACCAACTGAGCCACAATGGGAACTCCAAGCAGGCCATACTTTTTTTTCTTTTTGGCTGCATCCACAGCATCCAAAAGTTCTTGGGCCAGGGATGGAACCCACACCACAGCAGTGACGATGCCGGATCCTTAACCCACTGAGCGAGGCCAGGGATTGAACCTGCAACCTCATGGTTCCTAGTCAGATTCGTTTTCACTGTGCCACCATGGGAACTGCTTTTTTTTTTTTGGGGGGGGGGTCTTTTTTTAAAATAAGACACCACAGAGTTCCCTGGTGGTCTAGTGGTTAGGATTTAGTACTTTCACTGCTGCAGCCTGATTTAATCCCTGGTCTGAAAACTGAGATTCCACATCAAGCTGCTGCACGCTACAGACAAAAAAATGAAAATAAAATAAGACACTTGAAATAGTGGCTGGCAAGAGGACCAGCACCTCACACAAGTGTGGCTGGGAACTGGCATCTCTCAGAACATTTGCTCCCATGGTCGCTGAAAGTAGATCAGTGCGGGGAGAGAAATGGGGTGCAAGGAATGGAAGGGGTGAGGTCAGGCTGGGGGACCAGGGCTGGGTGCAAGGGTGTAGCAGGTGCCTGAGGTGCCGAAGAAATTCCACTGCTGGAGAAGGGTGTCTCACTGACACGGCCGGTGACCATGGGGTGGAGGGTGGCACCATCCCTGGGGCGGGACATAAAAAGAGAGGAACAAGTCTGGGGTCGCAGCGACAGGTCTGGTTTGGGGGGCAAGTTCACAGTGTGGGAGCCCAGGGAGACAGAGGGAAAGGTAGCAGAGGGCGGGCAGGACAATCCGGAGGGGCCGAAGAGGCGGCTCCAGACGCCTCCTGCGTTGCTGCTGAAGGTCCCCCGGAGGAGGCATGACCTGGGGGGGAGGGTTGCTGGGTGGAAACACCAGCCTGAGAGGGGAGCCCAGGGGAACAACAAGTGTCTGCTACAGCTTCAGGAGGTGCAATGCACACCTGCTATGCACAGCTGCTACAAACTTGAGGATTCGAGTAAATTTGTGCAAACAGCACCGCCATCGTCTCAGGACCTGGCCCTCTCCTCCCAAGTCCCCCGAGTCCATCTGTACTAGATCCTCTTTCCACGCCTCATCTCAGACAACTGGGCAGGCTTTCTGTCTCTGTATTTTGCCTTTTCTAGAAACTTCATATATACAGAATGACATCGAACATAGTGTTTTGCATCTGGTGTCTTTTCTTTTTTTGCTTTTTAGGGCTGCACCCACGGCATATGGAGGTTCCCAGGCTAGGGGGTCGAATCGGAGCTAGAGCTGCTGGCCTACACCACAGCCACAGCAACGCCAGATCCTTAACCCACTGAGCAAGGCCAGGAATCGAATCAGCAACCTCATGGTTCCCAGTTGGATTCATTTCTGCTGCGCCACGACAGGAACTCCTGCATCTGGTATCTTTCATTCAAGCATGATTGTTTTCTAGGTTCATCCACGGTGCTGCCTGTGTCAGAAGACGGTTCCTTTTCACTGCTGGCTGGTGCTCCACAGACTGAACAGACCATGGTTTGCTTATCATTCTTGCCCAGTCTTTACGTGGACGTAGAGTTCCATTTCTCTGGAGTAAATACTTAAGAGTGGGGTGGTTGGGTCATGTGGAAAGAGTATGGCTAACTTTTTAAGAAACTGTGGAACTGTCCAAGGGTTCCAATCTCTCCACACCCTGCCAACCTTCATCACCGTGCATCCTTTTTCTTTTTTGTCTTTTTGCCTTTTCTAGGGCCGCACTCGCGGCATATGGAGGTTCCCAGGCTAGGAGTCTAATCGGAGCTGTAGCCGCTGGCCTGTGCTAGAGCCACAGCAATGCAGGATCCGAGCCGCGCCTGCAACCTACACCACAGCTCACAGCAACGCCGGATCCTTAACCCACTGAGCAAGGCCAGGGATCAAACCCGCAGCCTCATGGCTCCTAGTTGGATTCATTAACCACTGAGCCATGACGGGAACTCCACCGTGCATCTTTCTGATGATCACCGTTGTCTCTCAAGGTGGTTTTATTTTACCTTTTCTGGCCATGCCCATGGCATGTGAAATTTCCCAGGCCAGGGATCAAACCTGCGCCACAGCAGTGACACGAGTCACAGCAATGACAACGCTGGATCCTTATCCTCCTGAGCCACCAGGGAACTAACTCCTCACTGTGGTTTTAATTTATATTTCCCAGTGAGGAAGAGCATCTTTTCACATGCTCATTAGCTAGTAGTATTTCTTCGTTGAAGCATCTAGCCCAATCTTTTTGCTTTCTAGTTGAAGTATAATTGACTTACAATATTTTAATAGCTTCAGGTGTATAACATAGTGATTCGATATTTTTATACGTTTCAAAATGATCCCCACCAAGTCCAGCAACCACCTGCTACTATACAAAGTTATTATAATATTACTAACTATATTCCCTGTGCTGTATGTTACATTCCTGTGACTTAAAATTGTTTTGTAACTTAACGAAAATAAATCTTAATGCTATGAATAATGCCTGGTGTCCTACCTAGGTTTCAAAAAACCAAAATCCAGAGTTCTCGTCGTGGCTCAGCAGTTAACGAATCCGACTAGCATCCATGAGGATGCAAATTCGATCCCTGGCCTCGCTCAGTGGGTTAAGGACTGGGCGTTGCCATGAGCTGTGGTGCAGGTCACAGATGAGGCTCAGATCCCGCGTTGCTGTGGTGTAGGCCGGCAGCTACAACTCTGATTGGACCCCTAACCTGGGAACCACCTGGGACAGTCCTAAAAAGACAAAAACAAAAAACAAAAAAACAAAAACCAACACTGTAAATTAGCTATAACAGAAAAAATACAAATCATTAAAAAAAATAAATAAAAGGATGAGAAACAAACAAAAAATAAACATGGAATAAACCTCAAAAAAAAAAACAACCCACAAACACCAAGCAAACAGCTGTGACACTTGCAGAAATTATTTATAAAATGCTACTATCATAGGAAAGAAACTTTGGGATGATTCTTCTTTACCACAATCACACACTTTCTTATTTTCAGTGGTGGAAGTAAAAGGTATCTTTATGAAAATCGTGCTGGGAAACTCTTTATGTCAATGGATGTAATTTAAAAAGCATTACTGAGGAGTGCCTGTTGTGGCACAGCGGAAACGAATCCGACTAGGAACCATGAGGTTTTGGGTTCAATTCCTGGCCTCGCTCAGTGGGTTAAGGATCCAGCATTGCTGTGAGCTGTGGTGTGGGTTGCAGATGTGGCTTGGTTCTGGTGTTGCTGTGGCTGTGGCGAAGGCCGATGGCAACAGCTCCGATTTGACCCCTAGCCTGGGAATCTCCACATGCTGCAAGTGGGGCCCTAAAAAAGACAAAAGGCAAAAAAATAAAAATTAAAATGAAAAAATGAAAAAAATGAAAAGCATTATTGATGTATGCTCACCAGTTTTATGAAATGTACTTTCACAAGTATTTGAAGCAACTAAATTATTTAAAATGCCCCAATGTAGAGAAGACTCACAATTTTATCAGCAATGGGAAAGTTTTAATGCTTCTGGTTATCAGTGTGTTAATAAAGTTAGTACAGGGTAAAATGAAAATGTATATGTATCCAGACTTACTTCTCATTTAAATGTAGTAAGACAATTTATTGAACAGAAATTGTGTTCCCTTTTTTTTCAAATGGCTTTACTGAGGTATGACTTACATACCTTAAAGTTTACTCACTTTTAGTGTCCAATTCAATGATTTTTGGTAAATTTACGGAGTTCCGCAAGCATCATCACTATCCAACGCTAGCACAGTTCCTTCATCTCTGAAAGATCTTGTATGCCTGTCTGCAGTTATTTTCCCTTCAACTCCAAATCTATTTCTCTATGTTTGCTTTTCCTATTTATCGAAATCTTTTGCTCATTTCAAAAGAAATTGGTCTGTCTCAAACACTGAGTTGTATGAGTTCTCTATATAATCCGGATATACCTCCCTGATTGTATATACAGTTTGCAAATATCATCTACTTTGTGGCTCATCAGAGATTTCTTGTTTGATTTTGTAGCAACAATGGGAAGAGCGGAAATGGGGCCTGCCCTGTGCCCTCCTCTAAGGGACCCCGAGAGCTTGGTGCCAAGCTGACAGGTATGTGCTATACCTGGGCTGAAATGCAAGCAGCTCTCACTGCTCTCACAGCTCAAGCAACCCTCCCGCTTGCTTCTGGTCTGCAGGGCTGTAGCAAACTTTAGCCCCTGCAATTGCACAACCCACCTGCAGGGGGAAGCTCTCAGCTTACAGGATCTGAACCGGGGCCTGGGCAAGGGCAGGGTCCACCGAGCAACTCTACACTCACTGGGTGTCAGTCAGCATTGCACCTCTCCTGGCTCAGCTGCTTCGCTGGTCCCCACACCCTCTGGCTCAATGCCCCGCAGCCACCCCAACCAAAACCAGCCACTTACTTGAACTCTGCTTAAAGCCGGTGGCGGAGTGGACGATGACATTCAGGAACCCATAGAGCCCAGGAGACTCGTCATCTATGCAAGAGACCAGAGAAGTTAGCATCCGTCCTCCCGGGAGAGGCAAGTAGGTGACAGACTCTGCTTCACGAAGGTACCGTGTGACTGTCACTTGCTTAGCAGGGAACAAGCTGATGTCAGGAGCAGAAGCACATCCATCATGGCCTCTGTCTCAGGGACCTTAAGATCTATTTGGGTTCACAACACGGGCGATCCAGGGACGGAGATGAGATGTGACAGGTTATCAGGACAGGAGAGGCGGCATGGCACACGCCACACGGATGGGGTGAGTGTCCACAAGTTTGCAAGACAAACGTGTGTGTGGCTGAGTGTCCACTAGTGTGCATAACAGTGAGTGCAGATCCAGCATGACCACAGGTGGGGGTGGCCGGCAGCACGGGGAGTGGGGCCAGACCCAGAAGGTCTAAGGAGCGGCTCGGGGCTGGAGAAGAAGTCAGGACGCCACCTGGGAGTGACCACCCTAACCCACCCTGGGAGAGGCCAACAGGCTGCCAGCAGCACACGTATCCTTTGGAATGGAGAGCCTGCTCCCGGGGCAGTGCTAACAGCAGAGGGACGGAGGCGTGGGGAGGACGGCCCACCTTCTTTGTTGATGGTCAGCGGGATGCTGTGGACAGTCTGTAGTTTGACACACGAGTTGGTCAGCATCTGCAGCTCCACGGACGTAAGGGAGGAGCTCTTGAAACCTGAGATGGGAGACAGGCGCGCTGACCAGTGAGCCCGCCTGGCTCTCGGCCCGGACCTGCGGCCGTGATTTCTCAGACATGCCCCGCTGGGCCTCAGCACACCCTCTGAGATGGCCCACAGGAACGCAGCAGGGTGGGCTGTGACTCCACGGACCCAGGCTGGGCTCAGAGGGCAGAGGGATCTTTGCAGAGTGCCCCCAAACATGGGCTGGCCTGCTACCTTGGGGTAAGGGGATGACCGGGACAGACACCCAGCACAGTCTGTCCCCTGCTCTCGACACGGTCCAATCTCTCCACCAGGTGGGGCAAGGGACTCACTTCTGAGCAGAAAACAGCTGCTCTGAATGGTCTGGGTTCCCGGTCCCTACCTGGGACAGGGACACGGGCAGAGCTGCAGGCACCAGCCATCAGAGCTGCCAGGAGCACCCCATCCCCAGAGGCAGTGGCTCTGGGGCTCAGCCTGGGGGACAGGGCAAAGGTGTGCGCCCAGCCTGCTTGGGTACGCTGCTCAGCCTAGCTCCCCTTGCAAGTGGGACAGTGGCACACAGGGTGCATGTGGCAACCTCTTAGCAAGGACGGCTCAGGAGTCCCAAACCGCACGGCTGGGGGTGGAGGAGGGGACCAGACAATGGAGGCCCCAGGACATGGGGCAGGTTTTGTTATCCCACCCGAAGACTGCCAGGCAGGACAGCGCAGCTCCAAGCTGAGCAGAAACAAAGAACTGCTAATAAGGGACGCACCCAAAGGAGGTGCCGTCTCAAAGAGAGTGGGTGCCCGGTCCCGAGAGTGGTCACGCACAGGGGAGCGGGGCCAGCACAGTGGCTGCCCAGGCAGGCCCAGCCAAGGGCCCTATGGCACCAGCATCTGCTGGGTGTGTGGCAGGCCTGGGGGGAAGGCAGCAGGGATGCAGGGGGGTCCCCAGGGGTAGGCAGGGCTCAGGGCAGGGAGGTCCTGGAGGCAGGTGGGGAATTCAGGGATAGTCAGGGAGGGGAGGGGGGTCATGGGGGGAGGTCAGAGGGCAGGAGCCCTATCGGGGCAGCTCCTCCCCAGTCATTTCCTACATGACAGCTCCACGGCACAGCTTGTGTGGATGAGAGTTCCACTGCCCAGTCCCTTGGGGAAACCATGCCTGAGACCACGGGAGGTGACTGTCCAGCCCTGACACTCCCAAGCCCACGTCCTCGGCGCATGGGCCACTCACATTTCTTCTGCTGCTCCCGGATGTTCTCCCTCCACTCAGCACGCTCGTAGTCAGAAGAGATCAGGAATGTGTAACTCTGGGGGCAGAGAGCACACCCGGGTTACCTCTGCTCGGCTAAGCTGGTGCCCCAGAGCCGGGGGCCGTTCCTGGCCACCAGGTGGGGCCCAAGGTGCACTCGTCCGAGGCTGCGTTGCAGGCCTGCTGGAGCGCACAGCACTGCTTGTCCCTTCCTACACTCCTCGCCCGTCCTGCCGAGCTCGGGTCACCGTTCAGGACCACAGGTGGGATCTACAGAAGGGCTGGCTGGGGCCGCCCTGACCACCCGCGTCCAACCCATGGACCTGGGCCATGATGCAGATGCAAGGCCCCGCGGAGTCCACCTGACAGGCATGAGATGCCCACGAGAGAAAGGCTGCAGCTGCAGACACAGCAGGAGCCACTCAGGAGAGAAGGTGCCCACAAGGTCTCTGCACCCAGGGCGGGGTCTGCACAAACCTACAAGCCCCCTGCTCCACTGAGACTCCCTGGAGACCCTGCCACCTCCCAGCCATGGCAGGAGGGGACCCAGGAGCCTGTGTGCCACGCTGGACAAGCCCCTTGGCGCAGAAATGGGATAAAGCCACCTGGCTGGTGGGGCACCGACCTTGCCATTACGGCTGTGCACCCTGAAGGCCATGCTGGGCGACATGAGCAGGAGCAGCGACTCCTGCTCTGAGAGCTTCTTCCTCAGCCGCTCGATTACCTTGCTGCCCTTGTTTGCTCTCTGCGGGGAGAAAATGCTGTCACATTCCTGCTCGGCCTGCCCCACTGTCCGGGACACTCAGTCCAAGGAGGACAAAAGCCTGTCAGGTAGCCCAGGGCGGCCCAGGGCCTCGGCCACAGCACCCAGGCCCAGCCCAGGCCGCTGGACGTGCTCAGTCCCCCATTCCTGATAGAATTATGTCCTTCCTCTCGCAAGGCAGAGGAGAGACTCACAAACACCCTTCTTTCACTCTCCCCAAACTCGGACGCCCAGGGGCCTGCGGTGACCCCAAGGGCCCCTCCCTGCTCCTGGATGTGACCACATTTCAGCATCAGGTGTCCCTGGAGTGACTGTGAGGATCCCAGTGGAGGGCGAGATGCACCCCCAGGACCCAGTTGGGAAAACCCTCCCTGCCGTGTGCCCCGTGCCGCCCTCCTGAAGCCCCCGTCCCAGTGGAGCCTGTGCTCCTGCCACTAGGTGAGAGGTACAGCCCGGACAGGTGCGGTGGTGGCACAGGGCTCAATGGCCCTGAGGACGCAGCCCTGGCTCCTCTCTGCCTCCAGACACTGCCCCAGAGACCATAGGCCTGGCTGGACAAATAAACCACCCAGAGTTCACGGTGGTCCCAGACTCCTGCACTTTCAACCTGCGCAGTTTGTGGTGCAATAGGTTGGGTAGGGGTGAGGGCCGAGAAAGACCTCTGTCTTGCTGCTGGGTGTCCCTTCTGGGGACACGGCTCATCTTCGGCCACCACGTGGCACCTGCTCTGGCCCAGGCTGACCCTACAGGCGAGGGGGGCTTATCCTCCCTGTTCCCGCAGAACTCTGCTCTTCTCCAGAAACAGCCAGGGGCTTGGTGGTTGCAGCCCAGACCCTTTGGATGGGCCGCATTCACTCACCCACACACACCCGGACTCGCTCCCTATCTGGGCACCTCCCCCGAACCCATCCTCCCATCCCAGATGGCCGCTGGCCCAGTTGAGGGCCCTGCACTCTGAGGGCTCGCATGGGTCCCAGCAAGTCCCAGAGACCAGATGTGGCATCAGAGGCCCAGCAGGACTTGCGCACTGGCCATCCAGAGGGGCTGCTGCCCACTCGCACCGCAGAGCTCGGCCTGGCTCCCCGGCTGTCCTACCTTCTCCCTCTGGATGTCACTCTTGATCTGGGAGATCTTGATCTTCATGGCATCCAGCTCCTCGTCCAGCACCAGGGGGATGTTGGGCGCCGCCTCTGACTCATCCACCGTCTGGAAGCTGAGATCCGTGAGCGGGATGTACCACTTGCAGTCGTACTGCTGGGTTTTGCTGGGTGGGGGGAGGGGCACATTAACAAGCTGACCACTTTCCTTAGCTTAAGTCGCTGCTCCCGAGTTTGGGGAGCCCTGAGCTCGTGGCCAAAAAGTTTACCCGACCTTCAAATGCTCCTCACGGTCCCTAAGATAGGTTGAGATAAGGCCATAGGCAGACACTGGGGACCCAGGCTCGGTGACCCCTGGGAAGGGGCACTGTGCACGTGTGACTCAAGCCCAGGGGTTGACAAGCCCCCACCCACGTTAACCCTGTGCTGATAGTGGGGCTCACAGGCTCCCTGATGCAGTGGAACACCAAGGCCATCAATGACACTTAGGACAGGACTGCAGTCGCTCCCAGGGCTGCAGAGTTTGAGGGGCTGCAAATCTACCCAGTTGTAATCCCTCTCTTGATGGACAGGGAAACGGAGGCTTTCCTCTGATTAAGTGCACTTGGCACGGGAATGGCTGAAGGGGTGAGAAGATCAGTTCCGGTCGTTCCCACTGTGACCTTCTTTCCTCCTTTCCAGCCCCTGCAACCTGGGTGGTCCGATCCCTGCGGGGGTTACGTGGGGTCTGCAGGCCAAAATTGAGAATCACTTAGAAGCCACCAGGACTTCAGGGAGACAAAGTGCAGGGATCATCTAGTGATGCCTGCTGAGGGCAGGGGAGGGGCAGCCACTGTCCATCGCCCCCTGCACTAGCCCCTGACCGGTCACAACATGACAGCACCCCAACAGCACCTGAAATCACAGACTCCCCTTTTCCTGTTAGAGACAACAGCCTAGTCACCTTTCCTGACCCAGAAGGGCTCCAGATTGTTAATGATGAACTTTGACCTTGAGCCTGGCATCACGTCTGCTTGGAAATAGAATGTAGCTTTTTTTCCTATTTTTTAGGGGGCGGGGCATACCCACAGCATGTGGAGGTTCCCAGGCTAGGGGTCGAATTGGAGCTGTAGCTGCCGGCCCACACCACAGCCACACCAGATCTGAATCAGTTCTGAGACCTACACTGCAGTTCATGGCAACGCTGGATCCTTAACCCACTGAAAGAAGTCAAGGATCGAAACTGAATCCTCATGGACACTAGCTGGATTCATTACTGCTGAGCCATGACGGGAAGCCCCAGGATGTAGCTTAATGAGAGCTGCCTGGCCACGGGGTCCCAACCTCTCCAGGCTTGCTGGAAAGAACACCAGGTCTCCTCTAGAGAAGCCACCCTGAGCACCCTGGGACCGTGCACTCAGCTGGGGCCGTGCTCACTCACCCTCCACTCTGCTTCTTGAGCTTGGTGCACAGGAGCAGGTCGGTGAACAGGAAGACGTGCCGCAGCTTGCGGGCCCCCTCCACCAGCTCCACCATGAAGCTGTCCTTCAGCAGCTGCCGGTGCTGCGGGGGGCGGGCAGGGGGCTGGTCAGGGCAGGGGCAGCCAGGCTGCCACCCTCCCCACCCCGACTTCCAGCTCATCTGCTTCAAACACCCCCCACCCCCCCACACACACCCACGCCCTTGCTCTTTGTTCCACAAAGTTCCCGAGCCCCTGGGTCCACGGCTGGTGGAGGAAGGTGAGCAGACAGTGTAATGGCCAGTGGCCTGGAGGCCACGTGGCAGCCAAAGTGATTGTCCGCTGTGAGGACAGTAGGGGGAGACCCTTAGTGGGGGGGCCATGCCTCACCAGGACACACCGGAGACCCAGAACACGCAAGAGGCCGGCCACATGAAGAGGGGACATTCTGGTACAGGGACTGTCAGGGCACAGGTGAGAAGAACTTGGCGCTCCAGGCACAGACGGGCAGCGGGGTGAGCGGGGAGGAGATGGGCCAGAAGAACTCCGAGGGGGCGCAGGCCTGGAGGCCACGCTAAGGGCTGGGCCTGGAGCTGAGGGCTTTCTAGGCTGCCTGGGGTCAGCGCCCACTGATGGGCAGGGGCTCACATAGAGGTCACACCCCTGATGCCCGTCCAGCACCGCCGCCGGACCTTGAGGCCGCCTCAGATGAGCCAGGAACTGGAGGTACAAGCCCCCAGCACGTGCTGCGCCTCCCTGCCCCTGGGGGCTTCATCTCAAAGACCAAGGGACAGTTCCACTGGCTCGCACAGCTCCAGGGCACATGGAAATTAGCTGGCGATTCAGCCAACAAACAGTGCTGAGGACACGGAGACAGGATGAGAGGCTGCCCCACCGCCTCAGGGTATGCTGTGCCTGGCCCCTGTGACCCCGCCACACCCTGTGTGTGGGTCCTTGTGCCATTTTGCAGATGAGAAGCCTGAGCCTCAGGACGCAATGCCAGACAGTGAGTGGGGACACTCAGTGGTCATTACCCTCGGGAGCCCAGAGCCCAGGAGGAGAGACTGGGTGCTCCTCAGGGAAGGCACCCCAGAGAGGGCAACTCCCTGGCCCTCACAGGTCCGGAGGGTCAGACACTCACACCACAGTAGGCCAAGACCCACAGCGCCTCCCCGCACCCCCAGCAAGTCCAGGGACCCGGCTCCACTGTCACACGCAGCCTTAGATTCTTCTCAGGAAGCCAGTACCTCCCTGAACTCTCCCACACTCCCTGTAGGAACCCCCCAGAAACACTGCAGCCTGGGCTGAGCCCCACCACCAATACTCCCATGTCACTGTCACCCGAAGCTCAGCTCATGGCGGCCACCAGTCCCTGGATCAGAAAGCAGATGATTTAGGCAGGAGCTGCCGGTGCTTACCAGACCGTAAGTGGAAGGGCAAGAGGGCTGCTCACGTGCCAAGGCCATGATTCACCGTCGCCGCCCTCGCCTGCCTGCTGTGGGCAGAGGCCCGGCCCGCATCCGCACCCACAGGAAACCCAGAAATGTGTGCCCCTGGAGATACCGCCAGGCAGCGCTGGGTACCAGGCAGCCTGACTGCAGGGTCTGCGCTGGGGGGCAGGTCTGGGAAAGGTCCTGGGACACTGAGGTCCTCGAGGAATGAATGGGCAAATGCCTCCTTGGCAGGGACATGGCAGAGGGTCTTCCAGACCAGGAGGCAGGACCCAAGGACCTCCGTGAGGGGGACCGCAGGCCTTTTCCCACACAAAGGGGCTGAACTTCTGCCTGTTGCCAGCAGAGGGCGCCCCGTGTCCAGCTCAGAGGTGGACTCATTCCCCTGCCGGCAGGTCAGAATCCCCTGGGTTCCCAGCCTCAATGGAGCCCCCAGCGGGCCCTCCCCATCCCCTTGCTAGGTCACATATTTGACCAAAGCCCCACCTCGGGTACGACCTTCATCCTCCAGAGGCCACCAGGGTCACCCTGGCACTTGCGGCAGTCAGTAGGCCTACCCCTCCCTGTTAGTAGACACGGACACAAGAGAAGGGAGCAGGAGAAGACACACAAGAGAAGGCCTGGACAGTCCTGCTGGTTCAGAGGAGGAGGGGAGGACCAAGTCACAACACACCCAGGGTGCACACAGGTGCCAGGGGACACCCGGCCCCACATCCTGGCTTAGTGGCTGTGCGGCCGTGGACAAGCTACCCAACCTCTCTGTGCCAGTTGCCTCACCTGCAAAATGGGAGAACACCTCCAACCTCAGAGTTCCTCTCTCCCTTTGGAAACATGACAACCAACACCACATGCCAAATTTAGAGACTGGCACGCGGGAAAAAAAAAACAGCCAGACTCTGAAAGGAAGCAACCTTGCTCCCCAGCTCCGGGGAAGGGCCTGCAGATTCCCTCCTGGCTGGCGACCCAGCGGGTCAGCCTCGGTGCCGAGCACCTGGCACACGAACTGGGAGAAAGAGGAGGAAGTGACTCTGAGCAGCCGGGAGTCAGCATCAGGTTCACTGCCAGCCCGTGTGTTGCTAAAGCCACACAGCTCCTGTCCTGGCCCTACACGAGCCCCTCCGAGGCCATGGGTCAGCTCCCTCGGCCCCAGTGCCGCTGCCGACAAAGGTGCTCCTGCTGGACGCTGACTCCAGACAGGCACCCCCTCCTAGCTCGCCACGGGCTGCCTAGTCGGACGCCCCCACCTGCAGCAGGCTGGGCCCCTCCCAGGAAGGCACAGAGGTGGCAGGGCGGCATCTGAGCTCCCCTGTTCCACGTCCTCCCATCCTACATGTGCTGGAAAGGGAGACAACCCCCACACACATCTGGAGCTGCTGGGAGGGAGGGATGGGGAACCTCCCAGGCCCAGGATGTCAGGCACCTTCTCCAGCCATTCTCACGCCACAAACACAAACCACACACCCCTCGCTTTCTTTCCCTTTGAGATGCTTAAACCCACTTGTATTTTAATGAAAGAACACTCAGGAGGAACCGAGTGGATCCCAGTCAGACAAGTGTTGTCCTCCCTCTCCCCACCTCCTTAGCTGGGGACTCGGGTGCAGCAAGGGGTGGGGGCTGGTGCTGGGACAGAACCCCCCAGGTGAGGCCCCTAACCCCTCCCTGAAACCTGCACATCAGCCTGAGTTCACCCAGTCAGGCTTCAGGGCCCCCAAAGCCAGGTGTTTCTGTGTTGGGCTGAGCCGTGCAGACAGAGTGGGTCTTATGTTTTCCTCAGCTCGGCTGGCAGGCTCACCTCTCCCTTCTTCACGGTCATGGACTGCCGGCGGGGCGTGATCTCCTCGTTGATGCTGGACAGGAAGTTCTGTGAGATGCGCAGGGCATCCTGCAGCAAAGGGTGGTCGGGGTGGCTGGAGGGGGTGTGCTTCAGCAAGTCCTGATCGGGGAAGGATGGCGTTAGGGTGGGCCCAGCACCCCTGCCGTGCACGCCCCAGCGCTGGGCGGCCCCTGGGCCTGCGGCACTGCTCGTGGGAACACTGTCCTGGGAACAGGTCCTGAATGGCGCCCCATGAGCCTGTGCTATCTGGGCGCTGCTGAGAGGGCTCCGCGCTATGGGCCCAGGGCAGGTTTCTGCACCTGTAGGACCTATAGCACCCGCAGGGCTGGATAACTGCTGGGGCTGTCCCACGCACTGTAGGATGCTGGCACCACCCTTGGCCCCTGCCTACTCCAGGCCAGTAGCACCCCCTCACCTGTGGTTATGACAAGCAGAAATGCCTCAAGACATTGTTGCATGTCCCCTGGGGCAGAACCAATTCCGATGCAAGGTCAGGAGAAAGCCCTCAACTTTCCCAACTCTTCCTTTTGTTTATTATTTATTTCTTTAACTATGCCCACACCATGTATAAGTTCCTGGGCCAGGGATCAAACCCATGGCACAGCAGTGACAACACTGGATCCTTAACCCACTGAGTCACTATGGAGCTTCTTTCCCTCTTTTAGACAAGAGCCTGACAATCCTAACCCTCAGAGAGTGCACACAATCTCTGCTGAAAGTCAGTGGCTCCCTGGGTCAGGGAAACAAAACCATCTCAACTCCCAATCCTACGGCAAAGACAACCTGGGGCAATGAAGCAACTCGGGGATGCTCTGGTGTCAGGGGCCCCAGGCCACCCCCCACCACCCCGCCACCCCGCGACTCTGGCTTCCCCCTGCCAGGCCAGGGTTCATCACAGCAAGGGTCTCCAGGGCTCTCATGGACCACCCGCCAGAGCTTCCCAAACCGCAAATCTCAGCTCATCCTCCTCCATCCAGGAACTCTTAGTTGGACGATGGTAAGAAACTAGATGGAAAACCACGCAGCTTAAAAAAGAATGAGGCAGAGCTGTCTGGACGGAAGTGGGACAACTACCACGATATCATATTACGGGGTAACGTGTGGAGCGGGGAGTTTCCATCGTGGCTCAGAGGAAACAAATCTGACTTGCATCTATGGGGATGCAGGTTTGACCCCTGGCCTCGCTCAGTGGGTTAAGGATCCGGCATTACCATGAGCTGTGGTGTAGGTCGTAGACATGGCTCGGATCTGGCGTTGCTGTGGTTATGGTGTAGGCCAGTGGCTATAGCTCTGATTTGACTCCTAGCTTGGGAACCTCTATATGCTGCGGGTGTGGCCTTAAACAGACAAAAAAAAAAAAAAAAAAAGGA
>PVHT021183555.1:2346333-2362281 GCA_004024745.2 Catagonus wagneri
AAAAAAAAAAAAAAAAAAGGTATGGAATGGCATGCGCAGCACGACACCCCCTGAGTGATCAAAAAAGATGTCACATGTGTCGGCATAAAGATCCTCTCAGTGCAGGCTCCTTTGTGGGATGGAACAGGAAGGGAAACAGACACTTCACACACTTCTGTGACTTGGTTGCTAGCAATTTTTTTTTTTATGCACATAGACTTGTTCTCGATACATAGGAATAGGGTCACCAGGCCGTAGGAATAAGGGCCATTTTTTTCTTCTTCTGTTAGTATTAGGATGAGCACTTAATAATGTATAAATGGACAGAACACTGTAAACCAGCTATAATGGGAAAAAATAAAAATTATTTAAAAAAAAATAATAATAGGAGTTCCTGTCATGGAGCAGCAGTTAATGAATCCGACTAGGAAACATGAGGTTGTGGGTTCGATCTCTGGCCTTGCTCAGTGGGTTAACGATCTGGTGTTGAAGTGGCTGTGGTGTAGGCTGGCAGCTGTAGCTCCGATTCAACCCATAGCCCGGGAACCTCCATATGCCATGGGGCAGCCCTAAAAAAAAAAAAATAATAATAATAATAAAAGGTGAGCAGCAAGAAAAGGTGGCAGGCGGGCCAAAGGGACAGACACCAGCATCACCCCAGGACAGCAGAAGCCAGGAACCCAGGGCCGGAAGTGGCTCTCGGGCTGAGGGACTCACGTGCAGAACCAGCGTGCTCCTCGTCACCCGGTCCACAGGCTTGTAGAGCAGGGCTGAGGAGAGATGCGCAGTGTGAGATGCCGCCCGCGGAGAAAGCGGACCGCCGCCTATCCACCCTCACTGCACGGGCCGGGGAGAAGGCAGCCCCAACCTCCACATCCCCCAGGAACCCCCTCTCCTCTGCTCAGTGTCAAGGTTGATCCCAAAGCGCTGGAAGGGTGGGGACATGGCTGTGACATCAGTGCTGGGTCCAGGGCTGCTGACCCGAACCCGAGCCTGTGTGGCTGACTCAGTAGCAAGCTCTACGAGGCCTCTGTCGACTGCCCTCCCACAGCAGGATGAGGATGGGCTGCTGCGCGGGCCAGCACGCTGCCCTCCACGTGGATCCAAGCCCAGTGCTGAGACAAGGCTCTTGGATTTACAGGTGTTTTCAGACTCCTGGACGCCGGCAGCACAGAGCCCCACTGGCCTTGGCTGTTTCGGCCTCTCCACGGTGGGCACGGCCTATCTCAGGCTCAGGAGCATAAAGCGCTCTGACCTGCCAGGCGCATCTCCACCCAAGACTCCTGTGACCAGTATAGGGCGTGTACCGTTGTCCCCACTTTACAGACGGGAAGGCCGGCTCAGAGCATGGTGAAGCTCTGGCCACTGGATCATGTCTGCTGTTGTCTGTGAGCATAACTATTGATGAGGCACTAACACCCAGAAGTGAGAAGTGCCTTGCTGTTCCTAAGCCCACTCTTTGCCCAGAGGGAGGAGGGTGGACACAGCCCTGGGAGCCTGACCACTTGGTGCTGTCCCTGCCCGGTCACTCAGGACCTACAGTCTACAGAGCTCCTTCCATTCTAGGCCTGCTTTATCAGCCGAAAGAAGGAAAATAAAGTCCTCCCTCTGTATTTGCGACAATACAGTGACACTGTAAGCGCCTGGCAGTGCCTGTCCTGTGGGTGCTCCCTAACTCCCATTCTCCTTGGTTGTCCCTGTTGGTGGCAACATGTCCTGACGACGTCCCTCCCCACCCACCATGCCCAGCACTGCTCCCTCCTGGTCCTCACTCTCACTACTGGATGTGTGGAGCAGCAGAGGGTGACCCAGATGGGTGCCACGACTGCCTGCAGTGGCCACGACCGGGGGGCACGCAGGGTCTCAGTCCAGAGAACTTACTTTCCAAAGAGTTCTTGGTCGTCTGGTCCTTGGCATCCTTATTGCTCCTGGCTCTCAGGTTCTGCAAAGAGAAAAACACATTTTCACTCGGGGGCAAATGAATCAGTGTTGATGTGGCAGCAAGTTCGCAGTCAGGAAGCTTCGGCAGAAATCTCACTCTCCTCTCACCACTGTGGCAAAGTTCAGGGGCGTGTCTGGGCCACAGTGCGAAGAACGGGACCCCGGATGCTGCGGTTCACCCAGGGTGGCCTTGGTGCTGTTGACCTCAGCACCAAGGAACCGCTCTTTTGTGAGGGGCTGTCCTACACACCCTGGGATGCTGAACAACAGTATCCCCTCCTCCTGCTGTGACAATCTAAAATGTCCCCAGACATGGCTAAGTGTCTCTAGGGGACAAAATCAGCCCTGGTTGAGAACCTCTGACACAGAAGATCCAGCAAACAGCAGTGTCCCTTCCTTTTTTTTTGCCTTTTTTTTTTATCTAGAGCCGCACCCGCGGCATATGGAGGTTCCAGGCTAGGGGTCTAACAGGAGCTGTAGCCGCCAGCCTTCACCACAGCCTCAGCAACACGGGATCCGAGCCACGTCTGCAACCTACACCACAGCTCACGGCAACACCGGATCCTTAACCCACTGTGCAAGGCCAGGGATCGAATCCGCAAACCTCACGGTTCTTAGTCGGATTCGTTAACCACTGAGCCACGAAGGGAACTCCAAGCCCTGATGATTTCAAGGCACTTCTGTTTCTAATGTTCTGTGTTTCTATAAGGTAGACTTGGTTCAAGATCTAGGACAAGCATTCCCCACCTTGCAGGCTATAGGAAACCTGGGACTAGAAAACAAACTAGAAAACATGGTGTTTCAAGCTCACGGGGGCCACACTCAAAATGCACTTGGTGCCTCTGCCAAGTTTAGTGCCCCTGCCCCTCGGGACGCCTCCTCCAACTGCTTGTCTTGGCAGCTCTCAGAGGGCAAGGGGGGCGGGCGAGTTCAAATCTGCAAAAATCAGGTGCCGCTCACGTGAGCCGGGCAGCAGCCCACGCGCCACGGGCCACAGGAGGCGCCGATGCACGTGTGCTCCTGGAGGCCTACCTTAGGGAAACTTACGAGATCGGTTTAACCCTGCATTTCCCAAACTTCCTAGACACCAGGAGCCCTTTTCACACGATTCCCGCTACCTCCTGTCTGGGAGCTGGAGCTTCCGGAACCCAGCTCAGGCCTCTCCGGTCTGACCAAACTCTGGAACACAACCATTTTTCAGGCCTGGTCCCGAGGGCCATGAAGGACCACTCCTCCACCTCTGCCTGTCTTTGGAGGCGGACATCCACCCCCAGAGCCGAGCTCTGACCCCACCGGGGTGCAACCCCCAACACCTCTACACGGCCTGCTGCTTCTGTTTCCTTTTGGTTCATTTCATTGTCGGTGTGGCTCCAATTCCTCAGGGTCTTTTTTTTTTTTTTTTGGTCTTTTGTCATTTTAGGGCCGCACTTGTGGCATGTGGAGGTTCCCAGGCTAATCGGAGCTATAGCCACTGGCCTACGCCACAGCCACAGCAACGCAGGATCCGAGCCGCGTCTGCAACCTACACCACAGCTCACGGCAACGCCGGATTGTTAACCCACTGAGCAAGGCCAGGGATCAAACCCGCAACCTCATGGTTCCTAGTCGGATTCGTTAACCACTGCACCACGATGGGAACTCCTCAGGGTCTTTTTTGAAACACAGATGGGGAACCAAAGTGGACAGGGCCGATGGTACAAGCGTCATGGATGGAGGGCCAGCTTCCGGCTGCCCCGAATGCCGTCCTGCTGCCTGTGCCCAGGTTTTGGCTCAGAGCACCCCCTGTGCATGGTTGGTGGGACCACGTAACCCAGTGAGGGGTTGGGTGGGGGGCATCTCACCAGTGCTTCCTCCCTCCTCCGTGGAAACCTGTCCAGGTGGACGTGAACTTGGCCTGATCTTAAAGGATTAGATCCCTAATTTGTCAAGGTCACGTGGCACTCTGTGCCAGCATTCCAGCTGTTGGGGGGGTGGAGGTTGCTGGTTTAATGAGCTAAAGGAGAGGAACAGACCAAATGCTCCAGGCAAAGTGGGGCAGCTGCGGAGGAAAGCGTGGAGCCATCCCGCAGCCCTGGCTGAGCATAGCCCATTATCAGCTGAGGAGCGGGGTGCCACCGGGCTCTGGGGAGATGTTACAACATGTTATCACCCTGGACCCACAAGAGCCACCTCCCATGATAAACTAACTATACAACAGCACAAATCCCCCAGAACAAAGCCCAGGTGGGACAGTTGGGCTATATCATCTCCCAGCAAAAGACCCTCTCCCTATTTCTAGTTCCTGCTTCTCTTCCTAAAGCTGATTTCTCATTCAAGAGGTTTTCCCACCCAGAAGTACCCATCATGGCTCAGCAGTTAACAAACCTGACTAGTATCCATGAGGACGTGGGTTCAATCCCTGGCCTCGCTCAGTGGGTTAAGGATCTGGCGTTATTGTGATCTGTGGTGTAGGTCACATACACAGCTCGGATTCCATGCTGCTGTGGTGTAGGCTGGCAGCTGCAGCTCTGATTCGACCCCTAGCCTGGGAACCACCATATGCTGTGGGTGCAGCCCCAAAAAGACCAAAAAAAAAAAAAAAAGGGTTTCCCCACACAGAATCCTAGTTTGGTGAGGAAGGCAAGCCAGGGCTCCAAGGACTTCAGGCCTAGGAGGAGGACAGCGTCACTCAACAGTCTCGGGCAGCAGCAGGAGGGAGCAGGGTGGGGAGGACTCGGACCAGCCACTGACAGCCGCCCATCTTCTGCATCTGAGGAGCTAACACTCCAGGCTCTGAGGTCTCAGTCCCAGAGGGCCAATGCAGCTTTCTCCATGTGGGTCTATGGGGCGCACACCACCAGCCCCAGCCCCAGCCCCCGTGCTGGCTGCAGGCCCAGAGGAGCAGGTTAGGGTTGGAGGCATTGCCCCCCTGCTCCCCAGGTGCAGCTGGCCTCAGGACTCGTGTGTCAAGAACTTGGTTAACAGGGCAGAACTATGCACACCCCGAACTGCACAGAGACAGTGCAAGAGAGCATCTATCTGCCCAGGGTACTCGGCCAAACCCCAGAACTGGGCCCCGGCCCCTGGGGAGACAGCTGCTCCTCAGCCTGCTCCATTCGCCTGCTCAGGAAGGCATCCCCCACCCGGGGTTGACGGAGGCAACCCACAGGGACCCAGAAACAGAGCCGAGGTTCACGACCAGACCTCAGTGTGCTGCGCCCTGTTCTCCCACGTCCTGGTGTGCCCACGACCAGCCCACAGCCCACCTGCGGGAGGTGGAGGGGTGCACCTGTCTGAACAGCGTCACGCGTACCTCAGAGATTTCTGCAAACTGAGCGTTGGCCTGACAGCACTTCTCGGCTGTTTCCATGGCAACTCCATAGTTGTCCACAAAGGCCCGGTACACGCCCAGCTGGCTGGCCTGCGGGGAGGAAGGAAGAGAGCGTGGGACAGGTGTGGGACAGGTGTGGGGCAGGGGCCACAGGTTTCCATCTTTCTGAGTAATGGGCTTGCACGCACAGCCCCGGAGGAAGCCCCGGAGCCACGGCAGTGTGGGGCTGCAGGAATCTGAGCGGCTCTGTGCAGTTGCTGCCTCCTACCCACCTCCCTCCCCACGCACTGAGCACGCTTCCTCCCAAAGCAATACACTGAGAAGTGACTCAGCCCCGGGCAGGCGGCGGCTCCCTTCCACTGCTGCTTTATCCCCCCACCCCACTTGGTTAAACAGGGCCGCCAGCAGTAGCCGAAGTTCAAGGATGTCAGTGAATGTGGACAAGCAGCTCCAGCAGGTGGGACGGACCAGCGCCTTCTCACGGACCAGGTCAGCCCATCCACGGCCTGTGGGACTCAGCTCCCATCCCACCCGTTCAGACACATGAGGAACATGCAGCTTAGCTATGCTTGGAGAAGAGGGGCTCCTGCAGCCCCAACCTGGCGACGGGGCCCACTGTACTCTGGGCAAGTGGGAGGGCTCTGCTGCCAGCTGCAGGGCGGGAGGGGTCTGCCTGTCCTTTGTTCAACCAGAGGTGTTAACAGAGGGTTTCCTCACGCAGCCTCCTGCTCTGACAATCGGTTGAGTACAAACTTCCATGGGGCGGTGGGGGGGAGGTCTGCGTAAAGCTACCACCATCTGGTTCCCTCCAGAGGCAGTGGGGGAACCCACCCCTCATCTTGCAGCTGCAGACCCAGGCCCGGGGAGGTGAGGGCCGATGCCGTGACGGCTGCCCCGGCCTCCCACTGCAGCCGATCGGGAGCGGGACGCCTAAGGCTTCTGCTCATCCTGGTGTTTGTTCTGTGTTGAACCTAAATTTTATTTCTACATGTATTTGCATTTATATTGAATTTTGTGTTTCTTCAGATGGCAATCCCAGATGCCCTTGGCACTGTCTGGTCTTCTCCCTGTGGGGCTGCATGAAAGGCCTGGGGGCACAGGAGAAAAAGCAGCAGCCGGAGGAGGCCCAGCTGGCCCCATGCACACTGATCACCCAGACAAGTCACTGTACCCCAGACGCCGGGTTCTCCAACACACGGTCGGACCCAGAGTCCTTTCTTACCACCACCCTCCGCTTCACCTTCCCCGCTGCTGAGCGTTTCCCACCAACACAGAAGCCCTGCACTAGGCGCTGGCACCGAGACTCATTCAGACACAGCGCAGCTGGCTGGCAACAGACACAGGTAAGTAAGGAAACACGTAACATGGCAGATGGCTGAAAACAGAGCCGGGGATGAGAATGTGGGGGCAGCTTTCAATGATACGGGCAGGGCTGCCTCTCTGAAGACAGCATCACTGAGGGGCATCACCACTGAATCGTGTCCCCTCGAAATCCGTGTTAAAGCCCTAGGCCCCGGCACCTCAGGATGCAACTGTGTCTGGAGTCAGGCCTAATGAGGTGATTAAGTAAAAATGAAGCCACCCGAGGAGGCCCTAATCCAGTCTGACTGGTATCCTCGTAAGAAGAGGAGACTGGGACACAGACACAGAGGGATGGTCACGTGAGGACGGCTGGGAGATGCCGGCCGTCCACACGCCAAGGAGAGAGGCCTTTGGAGAAACCAGCCCTGCAGGCACCTGGATCTCAGACCACCAGCCTCTAGAAAAGGGAGAAAACAGATCTCTGTTGTTTAGGCTGCTCGGGCTACGGCACAGGGTCTTTGGGAGGAGAAGCCCTTTCATTACCTCCCCGGCCCCCGTCTAGGAGCTCACGTCCCCCACGTAGCTTTTACTTAAAACCCGAGCTGCACCGACAGCAGGACAGATGCAGATCACATTTCCCCTGATGTGGGGCCCTGAAGGACACAGCGTCACAGCGATGGTTGGTTTTTATCTGCCAGAAACACAGAACCTGAATCTATTCCTGAAGGCACATCAGGCCCAAACCAGCCTGCGCCCTTCAAAAAAAAAAAAAAAAAAAAAACGACAGGGTCATGGAAGACCAGCAAAGGCTGAGGAACTGGTGGGGGCGGAAGAAAACTAAAGACATGTGACTACCATGGACATCTCATGGCCGGAATCTGGACCTGACACAGGAGGAAAATGGCTACAAAGAGCACAATGGCTAACTTGGAAGAAACCTGTACACAGATCTCACATTAAATAACAGCATGACATCACTGTGAAATGTCCTCTGAGAGAGGGCTGTACTGTGGGTTATGGAAGAGCATGTCCTTATCCTTAGCAAATACATGATGGAGTATTTACGGATAAAAGGGCAGGAACCTGCAATTTATTCTCAAACTATATAAGTGCACACGCACATGTGTGTACGTGTGTGTGTGTGGGGGGGTGGGCGAGCATATATAAAGGAGAGTGAAAAAGATACAGCAGATGTGGCAACAGGGCACAATCAGTGTATCTGGCACATGGAGTTCTTTGTGCTATTCTTGCAGCAACTGAGTAAGTTTGGAACAAAAAAAACCCGAGCTGATAAAAACTCAGCCAGAGACAGAGCTCAGATAGGTGACACTGGGGGTTACACAGGTGGCGGTTAACCCACGCAGGGAGGGGAGTTCGGCACTGTCAGGACTGGCTTCCCAGGTACAGCTGTGGTTCCCGAGTTCCCGAGTGGCGGAAGTATGGGGGCCGGGACACCTAAGACCCTCCCAGCAGGAGGGGCGGGGTCAGGGACGGCTGTCGGTCTGTCTGGCCCTGGGGCACGCACATGAACACTCAGCATGTCGATTCCTGGGGCCCGACCTCCCACGGCAACGCCCCCTAGCGCCCCATCTTCCTGCTACAGCATCTCAGGGAAACCAGAGGAAACTTCCCAAATTCCAGCGTTCATCAGACTATTCACATTTCTTGTAAGTTTCCAAGCAACTTCAGAGTGTTATTCTGGGAAGCGTGTGGTTGTGGTTTCTGCCCTCCACACAATTCTTCAAAGGTGGGGGGCTTCACGGACGGGGAGCACCTGCCTCAAAATGTAGCCTCCCACTCCCTGGCTGAGGGGAAGGGGTCCCGGAGGGAGAATCTGAACTAAAGAGGCACTTCACGCCTCCTCAAATCCTCACTCCAGCGTGTCTGCTGCCCAGGGCGGTGGAGGGAGGGGACCGCCAACAGGAAAGCCACACCTCGGAGCGGAACGCCGGAGCCCAGCATCGGCCAAGACAGGCCAGAGTCATGCCAGCTGGGTGTCTGGTGGCCCAGGAGGGCTGGGCGCTAGCCATTGGTGACCACGTGCTCTGGGCACATAGAGGGAGCCTGGTGACCTCAGCCACTTCACCTTGGCTGGGAGACTGCTCTAGGCAGAGAGCATGTCACAGGGGGCCCAGACAACCCTGATATCAGGATTAGGGGTCCTCAGAGGGGGAGTCCCAGTCATACGGGCCTGCCCCACACCTGCCTTCGAGGGAGTCCCAGAATGGGGTTCTAGGTGTTGGGAGGGCCTCTCTGCTGGGCCCCCAGAGCGGCTGGGCTCTGACATCCATATGCCGCCCCCATACGCCAAGCCTCCACCTAAAGAGGCTGGCTCCCCTTTTAGACCCACAAAGGTGGTGGCCCCCTCACACACTAGAAGACAGATGTTGATCTGGCAGCTCCTTTCTGAGAGTCTTCTCCCCCAGACCCAGGTCCCTGAACCACCTCTCACTTCCTGACAAGTTCTACCGTAGCCACGTCTCATTTAAGTGTGTGCCCGAGCCCGGTCCCTTCTGGGTCTGGCCTGGCTGGCGCCAAGGTGCCCGCCACCTCCCTTCATTGGGTCGACAGATCTTCCTGATCCTGCATTCTTGGCTCCTCCTGGGCCTGAGGTCAGCAAAAGGGCCAGAGAAGGCCCCTGACCCGCTCTCTCCCTCCTGTGAGGGGGCTTCCGCCACTGGGACCCAGAGCTACCTCTGCTGAATGGATTCCTGGCCAGTCTGAGCCCACCGAGCCCTTTCAGAAATCCTTGCTCTGTCACTAGGCACCACCTGCCCTCTAGTGTTGAGTCCCCTGGGGAGGCAAACAACGCTTCCTAGGCACAGAGAAACCAGGATTGCAGTCTGGGCAGGTGACCTGCCATTCCTGAGCCCCGTCACCTACACGGGGTAAGGATAGGATGTGCCTGGCAGGGCTGCCTCGGCTCAGCTGGGATGGGGACCCTGCAGGCCGTCTGGAGCCCAACTGGAGCCAGACCGTCTGCTGGGACCAGACAGCCTCACAGTCTGAAGCTGTCCCTCGGTCCACACTGTGGCGTGGCCATCCCCGGGACTGAACTAACCCCTCCTGCATTTCTCCAGCCCATCCACATGATGTGTCCCAGTCCCCACCAGGCTGGAGGGCGCTGCTGTCAATATCGCCCAGCATTAAATATGCCTCCAGGTTCCCAAAACAGCTGGTGTAGGAGCTGGGGTCACACACAAGGTCCGCTCTCACCACCTCCTCAGCCGGGGACCCCCTGGGGACCCAAGGGCTCCTCCTGTCCTACCGCCCTTTTATTGACAAGTCTTCCCCCCCCCCAAACCGCTGTTCTCTTTTGAAAAAATTGTTGGTTGATCCCAGAGCCTTTAATTCAGAGAAGTGCAAACATGAAATAAAGTACAATAACCCCCCACTGTTCCCTTCTGTGTCTTCCACTCTGGGCTCTGTGCCTCTAGTCCCTCTGCCCCGGCTCTTGAGTCCTGCTCCCTGGTAAGCAGTTTCATTCTGGCCAAAGGGGGCCCTGGTCTCGCGCAGGGGGTGGTGGGGTGCGGGGGTGCGGGCAGCATGGGTGCTGCAGAGCCACCTCCTCCCAGCAGCCGCCCTGGGGCCTCCGAGGCAGCAAGAGGCCTGGGCTCCCCTCCCTCCGCCCCTCCCCCGACGGAGCCCTGGCAACACAGGCCCACAGGTCACCTCAGGCTCAGAGAGCAGACAGAGACCCCCCATTACCCCCTGCCAGGCTGCTGTGGCCCCCGCCCTGACTCACCAGCTTCTGGAAGAGGTCGCCCACACGCTGCTGGTGGCTCCACTGCTGCACGCGGGGGAAGAGCCCATCGTAGAACTCCTTGTGGATCTCATAGAGTTCAGGCACTTTGAAGAAGATGGTCTCGATCTGCTGGCTCGTCAGCACCGGCTGGGAGGTGGTGGCAGCGGCCTTGAGAGGCTTCATGGGCTGGAGGAGAAGAGGTACCAGGGACAGCGCTTGCCGTTTGTCAAGTGCGCTGCAGTCACGTGACACAGACATTTATTTGTATTTAATGTATTTAATTATTTATTTTTGGTTGCGCTCGCAGAATGTAGAAGTTCCTGGGTTAGGGATCGAACTCGCGCCACCACGGCAGTGACAATGCCAGATCCCTAACTCGCTGAGCGACCAGGGAATTCCTACTTTCAAATTCCATTAATAAAAATTTAAAGCCAGCCTGGTTTGATAGCTGAGTCTTATGCTGGCATCAACTGCCCCCCGCCCCGGGGGGGTCCAGGTTCCACAGAGACAAAATGTCCTGACTGCCTCCCCCCCAGGTAAGTTGAGGCCTCCCCAGAGGGTGGGCTGCCCCAGGCCCCAGGCCCCGCCACCTGGGACATGTGAGCAGAGCTCCCTGGCCCCCCGACTCAGCCCCTACCCCGCTCCTCACCAGCAGCAGCGCCTCCAGGTGGCTCAGGTAAGTCTCCTCGCTAGCCAGGATTCCAGACAGGACCCATTTTCTCATCTCCAAGCCCTTTTCCAAGTCCAGCTCACTCTGCAGGAGAAAGAGTAAAAAGTCAGCCTGAGGGTGGGGTAGGTGGGTGGCCCCTCTCGGACAGGAAGCCGGCTTGGTCACCTGAGGACAAGCCTCCCGGAAGGCTCCAGGGAGGATTAAAGAGAGGCAGGTCAGCCCCTCATTTGCGGTCACTGCAAATTCTGTAGGGTCATCCAGCAGAGCTGAGGGTCACCCTCAGTCCTGACACAGAAAATGGGCAGTTTGCAGCTCAGCAGGGGGCAAGGCCTCTCTCCCCACCTTCTGCCCGTGACCGAGGCGCAGCTGTCCTGGAAGAGGCTGAGCCCGGGGGACGTCGGGCCCACCGCACGGCCACCCCGACTCCCTCCGCCGTGCCCCACTCCTCGCCTGGTACCTGCCTCGCTGGCGTCTGCTCTGTTGCACCTGACCCTTGGACCGACCAGGTCCGGGCAGCACCGCCTTCCTCCTGGCCACAGGGGTGGGGCTCGGGTGCTGCCACCTGCCAGGGGGTCCCTGTCCCCCGGGCCTAGGGCCTCTGTCCCTCGAACCTGCTCTTCTGAGTCTGCTGTGCAGACGGACTTAGTTGGCAGAGTTAGGTGGGCTGTGGCCAGGTGCCCCCTCCCCATTACCAAAAGTGTCACTCACTTTCTCAAACTGTTGACAGGGCCAGGCTCTGGGGCCTCACACACCAGCAACCGGGGCTGGACGATTCTCTGAGGGCTGGGGGGCCACCCTGTGTTTTGTGGGGGGTGAGCGTCACTTACGGCCTCTGCCCACCATACTCCAGCAACAAGACCTCCCACCTCTGGATGCAAATGTCTACAGATAGGGCCATGTGTCAACCTGTGGGGGCCGACGCACCCCCGGGGGAGAAACTGACTGAGGCTGGCTCGGGCCTCATGGCGCTACCGGTTCCTGGAACTGGACCCTCCCATGCAGCTCCTCTGGGACCGCCAACCCTGTTGGCCCTTTCCACCTCCCCGGCCTGGACGGAGGAGCTTCTACAGATAGCAGGCCACCAGGGAAGCGCCCGGGGCCAAGAGTCGGCGCCTGAGACCACCATGCCAGGACTGCCCGGTGGGGCCACATTGACTCAGGCAACTGCCTCCTGCCCTGAGCCGACTTCGGTATAAATAGGAAAAGGGGCCCCATCCCCATGTTCCCCCATCTCTGCCTTTTGTGTCCCTGGGGCCCATCCTGGCTGCACTGGAACCACTCTGCTCCAGGAATCTCTGAGTTTGCACAGGCCAGGTACATGCAGGTGTATCTATCGTGTGTGTGTGTGCGCACGTGCATGTGTGCGTACACACACAGGGGACAGCCATCAGACTCTTGGCTTAGAGCCACACCAAGGAAAGGAGACCCACATCACATACCACGGCCCCCGTCTAGGCCGCGACAGGCAGCGGCTCCATGAGCAGAAGCCTCTGGGGCGCTGGGCCTGAACTTGAAGCTCCCTGTGCCCAGCATGATGCCTGGAACACACAGGTGCTACATGAAGATTTACAGAATAAACAAACCAATGAGGAGTTCCCGTTGTGGTTAATGAATCCGACTAGGAACCATGAGGTTGAGGGTTCGATCCCTGGCATCGATCAGTGGGTTAAGGATCCGGCGTTGCCGTGAGCTGCGGTGTAGGTCGCAGATGCGGCTCGGATCTGGCATTGCTGTGGAGCACAGGCCGGCAGCTACAGCTCCGATTCGATCCCTAGCCTGAGAACCTCCATATGCTGCGGGTGCAGCCCTAGAAAAGGCAAAAAGACCAAAAAAAAAAAAAAAAAAAAGCAAAAACCTAATGAGAGGATTCAGAACTCCCAGCTGAGCCCTGATCTGGCTGTGCTCTCATGGCCCAGGGAGCCCTCAGCTAGAAGACGAGCAGGCCTCGGGGTCCAGGACTGTGCTGGACCCTCAAGTGCCACCACCGTCAGCATAGATGGGCAGGGTGGGGGACCCTACCACCGCCTCTCATCTCAGGCCACAGAGGCCACATCGCACATGAAGGCGCCTCAGGGAAGCAGCTCTCAGCTGGCCCTGCAAGTGCCCCCACCATGTCCAGGACAGGGTGAAGGCCCGTGTGCTCGGGAACAATCCCACTACTCTGTGTGCTCTGCCGGTGCACCCGCCTGGCACACGATGCTGTCTGCTCCCTTCTCCCCACTCCCTCCCGGGAACAGGCTGGGAAGCAGGGAGGAAAATGTGCAGGCAGGACCGCGCCCAGTCCAACTCTCCCTTCCGAAGGGTGTGGGCTGCTCAAGGCAACATCTGGGCAGGGGCCAGGGTGCCTGAACTCAGGCCACAACCTTCTCCTAAGCCCCACGTGGGCTGGTGGCAGCAGACAGGGCAGCTCGGACCGCAGTTGGCCAGCCCCACCCGCAGGAGAGAGGGTGGAGGAAAAGCGTGGAGGAGGGAGCAAAGGGCAGGGTGGGAACCAGGCGCTGTTGACGGCCCCGCCTGGCCCACGAGCCAGCTCTGGAAAGGGCGCGTGAATCCACTCCGTCCATGACGGGAAGAAGCCGGAGGGAAAGGGCAAGTGGAAAAAGAAGGAAAAAGGCCTTCTGCCCCTGCAGTCAGGAAGGTGGGGGAGCAACAGAAATCCTGAGGCTAAGAGACAAGCTGGGTGTGACAACAGGCTGAGGGAGGGACCCAGGTGAAGAGAACGGCCACCTGCCAGGCCCACAGGGCACCAAGAGCGGGTTGTGTTGGGGGGGGGGGTGCGCTGTGCAAGGGGCACCCTACCCCACCTCACCCCTGAGAGATTGAGGTATAGAACTTGGTCTGTTCCTGGCTGGGAGGTTGCAGCCAACAAAGCTGCTAAAGAGAGGACGGACCCCCTGTCTGAGGCAGGGGCAGCACCACGTACTGGGGGCTCCTGCAGCCCGGGCCCTCCACATAGAGAACCCCCCTGCCTTCAGGGCAGGCAGGATGATCCCTGGGCACCAAGCCCCTGAGACTGTCCAGGGATGGAGACCATCACCAAGTTCAGGGCTGGGAAAGCCTCCATCACCAGGATCCAGCCTACACGGCCACCTGGGTCCTTTCCACAGTGCCCTGAGTAAGGGGGCCTGGCCTCTGCTGACCCCACCTAACCCCAGGGGTGGGTGTTTATGGAGCAGACATGCACCCCAGGAGGCCACTGAGCCCCTGAGTTACCGTGGAGACTGCAGGAAGGTTCTCCTGACAGTCCACTACCCAATGGGCCTAAGCTGCACAGCCAGGATGAGCCCCACCCAACCCAGGTCGGGAAGGAGCAGAATGAGCTGGGACCCCTCCCCTGGCTGGTTGGGATCAGGGACCTCTGACCTCAAGACCACCACTGTGGTTGCTAGAAAGTGACATCTGTATCTTCCTCAAACCCGCGATCAAAAACAAAACAGGGGGGTCTCACTATGCCCGTGGTGGGGAAACCAGAAGTCGGGCTGTGCCCGTCTCCGGGGCAGCGGAGGGCACCTGGCCCTGGGGCTCCAAGCACCTAGCCATGCGCGTTCTGGAACAAAGCCGCACAGCCCGCCTCTGATCAAGCCCCCGTCTCAGTCGGGCGCTTCCTGACACCTCTCTGGGCCAGGTGGTCTGCTGGACCAGAGCCCCCAGCCCTGCGAGCACGTGCAGCCTCTCGCTGTGCATGTAATGCGAGAAGTGTCTGCGGGCTTCGCTGGGGCGGGAGGGAGGCCCCAGTCCTGGATGGGCGGCACAGCAGATGAGCCCCTCAGCTGGGGCTGAAAGGTGGGGAAAGAAGCCCCTGTCCGTGTAGCAGGTGTCTGAGAGCAGCAGCCTGGGGGGAGGGGGTGGGTGTCCAGGCTGCATGGGACCTGGGGCCTGAAGTGGAGTGGGGTCGTGCCGGAGGGGAGAGAGCCCTCAGGGACAATGGACAGGGATGACTGTCCCAAGCTCAGGACTCAGGCATAAGGATGCCTATCTGTACTGAGTACACTCATGAAGCAGGAGAAGAGAGGACGCATCAAAAAGGCAAGGCAGCATGAAAAAAATGCTCAACATCACTAATTATTAGAGAAATGCAAATCAAAACTACAATAAGGTACCACCTCACACTGGTCAGAGTGGCCATCATTTTTACGTCTACAAAAAACAAATGCTGGAGAGGGTGTGGAGAAAAGGGAACCCTCCTGCAACTGTTGGTGGGAATGTAAGCTGGTACAACCACTATGGAAAACAGTATGGAGGTTCCTCAGAAAACTAACTACAGAACTACCATGTGATCCAGCAATCCCACTCCTGGGCATATATCCAGACAAAACTACAATTCACAAAGATACACGCACCCCTATGTTCACTGAAGCACTATTTACAAATAGCCAAGGCATGGAAACAACCTAAATGTCCATCAGCAGACGAATGGATTAAGATGTGGTACATATATATACACAATGGAACACTACTCAGCCATAAAAAAGAACAAAATAATGCCATTTGCAGCAACATGGATGGAACTAGATTCTCATACTAAGTGAAAGTAATTCAGAAAGAGAAAGACAAATATCATATGATACCACTTATATGTGGAATTTAAAATATGACACAAATGAACTTATCTACAGAACAAAGACAGACATACGGGCATAGAGAACAGACTTGTGGTTGCCAAGAGGGAGGGGGAGGGAGTGAGAGGGACTGAGAGTTGGGGGTTAGTAGATGCAAACTATTGCATTTGGAGTGGATAAGCAGCGAGGTCCTGCTGCGTGGCACAGGGAAGTACATCCAATCACTTGTGATGGAACATGATGGAAGATAATATGAGAAAAAGAATGTGTATGTGTATGTATAACTGGGTTACTCTGCGGTACAGCACAAACTGACAGAAAACACAGTAAATCAACTTCAATAAAAAAAAAAAAAACTAGGAGTTCCCTTCGTGGCTCAGTGGTTAACGAATCCGACTAAGAACCACGAGGTTGTGGGTTCGATCCCTGGCCTTGCTCAGTG
>PVHT021183555.1:2362381-2442673 GCA_004024745.2 Catagonus wagneri
CTGGCAGATGTGTAGCTCCAATTCGACCCCTAGCCTCAGAGCTTCCATATGCCTCAGGTGCGGCCCTAAAAAAGCAAAAAAATTTTAAAAATTTAAAAGAAGAAAGGCAAGGTGGAGTTGAGGGAAGGTGTGTTAGCCAAGGGGTCGAGAAGGCTTCAGAGACCGTGTGGCCTCAAGCAAGTCACTGTGCCTCTCTGAACCTCAGTCTTCTCATCAGTAAAATGGTGAAACTGGCTACCTGGCTAAGAATTTGCATGAGGCAGGTGTGCGTACACGGGGGCTCCCCTCCCACGCTCCTGTTTCAGGATGAGAAACCCACCCAGCACTGGGGTCTTCAGAAATCACAAAATGAGCTTGAGAAGCAGTCCTGCAGCTAAGGCCACCACAGCAAAAAAACTCACTTCCTGTGCCTCCCTCTCAGCCATAGGGAAAAGCAGAGTCCTCTCTCATTTTTTAACCTGGGGTGGTAATCAGCCAGAAACAAGCTAAGACACAGGGGGAACGTGACTGTCCTCAGGGGCAGCAGGACCTGAAAGAGAGGTGCAACCAGTCCTGGGGACAGCGCCCTCTCAGCCCCAAAGGAAGGACCCCGTCAGGCTGGGCCCCAATGAACCCTGGAAGTGCCTGCTGGCAGCGTGAGGACCTGAGCCAGGCTGGGCCACCACGCCTGCCCCATGACCACCTCGGCTGTGTGCCCATGAGAGAGGGCACCTGTGGGACGTGCCAGCCCGCACTCTCCAGGGACCTCGGGGTCTCAGTTTCCCATTCATGGAGGCGACAGTGGGATCACTGTGACGACAAGACCTCAGGAGAAAGACGTGGGGATGGACTCATCTCAGCAGCTCCTCTAGGAGAAGGGGCAGGTGCACTGGTGGAGCTTGGGGACCGGAGCCTGGGCACCGCCCGGCTCGGCATCCTGCTGGGGGCACCACCCTTGGGCCCACTGCTTTAGACCACAGTCAATTTCTTGGCCTCAGCCTCCCCCTGGCTTCCTGACCTCATTCACCCAGTGGGCGGTTCTTTAGTGACTGACTTGGGACCACTGGCCACCCCATCACGCGCTACCTTCTGGTGAGGATGGCAGGCTCGAGCCCAGCCCAGCCCAGCCCTGTGCTTGCCTGGCCTCCCGCCCTGGAACTCACGGCTTTGGTGGACTCCAGGGTGTCCCGGCCGGCCCTGCCCTTGCTGCCGAGGTGGGGCGAGGACGAGGGTGAGTCGTCGATGTAAGGCAGCCCGTCCTGCTGCCGGCGCTGCTCCTCCCGATCGGCAGCACAGCTGAACCCTGGCGGCGTTCCGAACGAGGCATCTGTGTGCAGAGAAGCAGTGTGTCAGAGACCGGGGGTGGGGTGGTGCAGGGCCATCTGCCCGGCTAGGGGGCCGGGGGGAGGTCCATGCCCCACCTGTGTCACCTACAGGTGTGAAAGAGGACCCTCACGAAGGCTGACTTCCCCGTCACACCTGAATGACAGGGCAGAGATGCGGAGGGCAAGGACGAAACAGCATCCCACTCCCCAGGTGACACGAGGCTGGGCTTTCAAATGCCATGAGCAGCAGGAAGGGGACCTGAAAGGTGGACTCCAAATGCTAGTGTCCTGGAGTTCCCATCGCAGCTCAGCAGTAACAAACCCGACTAGTATCCATGAAGACACTGGTTCAATCCCTGGCGTCGCTCAGTGGGTTAAGGATCCGGTCTTGTAAGCTGTGGTGTAGGTCACAGACGCGGCTCGGATACCACAGTGTTGCTGTGGCTGTGGTGTAGGCTGGCAGCTGCAGCTCTGATTCGACCCCTAGCCTGGGAACTTCCATATGCCGCGGGTGTGGCCCTAAAACAAAAAAGGCCAAAAAAAGTTTTTAAAAATAAAAGCGAATGCTAGTGTCCTGCCATCAGAGACAAGGTTTGACCCCTGTGGGATCAGACCTGATTCCCCAGGTGCAAGGCAAAGGACCGGACTGCAGCCCGCCTTCCGCCAAGAGTCCCAGTGAGTGCAGACTGTGGCGTATCCCACACCAGGCCCCCTGCTACTCAGGACTCTCTAGCTACAGATCTGACACCTCTTCCCCCAGGCACCTGACTCCAGTCACCCTCCTCCGGGCTAAGTCACAAAACCCGTACATGCTTCTAACCCTTGGCCCCTCTGTAGCTCTGTTCCCAGGATTGTTCTAACCAAAGGAACCCCGCGCTGGGACATCAACCTATGGGCCCAGCCCATTCCAAACCTCACGTGAGACTTCTGGACTCCTTCCCAAGGCTACCCTCTGCCCTGGGATTTCCGAGAGGTCAGTCCAGACTGGGTTAAGTCACTTTGACATGACTCACTGGCAAGCAGCCCAAGGCTATAGCACAGGTGGCCCCAGGGCAGTCAGCCACAAGGCTTACACTTTCTGCTATCAAACACGCCCACTCTGGGGTTTAGGCTCCAGATGCTGGTGGACACCGAGACTGCCTGCCCAGGCCAGGTAGGCACAGGGCCACTCTCGGGCTTCTGGAGCCTGAAAAGGGACTGTTCTCAGTTCCTTCCACTGGGCAGCTGGGAGGGGCTGCGGCTGGAGGGATCAGGTGCTTATTGCAGACTAAGACGGGCCCCCAAGCTGCAGGTGCCTGTGTGGCCAAAGTCCCAGCTCCCTCCCACGCCTCTGCCTCACCCTGTTCCTCCACCTCCGGTCCCAGTAGGTCAAGTGTCTTCTAACAGGTGTCCTTAGCCCAGGCTACACGTCAGCATCACCTGGTGAGCTTCGAAAACATAACACAGGCGGGCCCAGCACAGAGCAACCAAATCAGACGCCTGGGGTGGCCTGGGCCCTGGTGGCTACAGGGGGATTCCCGGGGACTCCAGCAGGCAGCCAGAGCAGAGACCTGCTGCACTGCCCCCACCTGGCTGGTACTGTGTTGGCTGCCATGCCCGCCACCCACACCCCTGGTGTCTGCACACAGGTGCCAGCTGCTAAGGACAGGTTGGGTTCTGCCCGTGTGTGTCCCACGGGAGGGTCCCAGCAGAGGCTAGTTCTGGGTTAAGAGGAGCAGACGGGTGCAGGACCCTGAGAGCTGCACAGAGCCACCTGGTACCTCTTAGTCCCGTGGACCCTTAACGAACCATCACAGAGGCTTCAGGTGCCAAGATCACTGTATAGGGTTATCACCGCTCGGAGCCCCTGGACTTTAGGTTTTGTATTGTCCTTGCAGGACAGGCCACGGCCAGGTTCTGCCTCCTCCTCCCAAGAATTCGCAAAGGCACTTAACTAGCCCTCACTCAGCCTCCCTGAGGACAGCTGGGGAGTGTCAATTGCGTTAAAAAGCACAAAACCCTGTTCATGCCGAGCCTGAACCCTACACCCTACCCCCAGAATGAGCCTGACCTCAGCCTCCACTTCCTTTTGGAGAACTAGATTTTTTTTTTTTAATAAAATAAATATGAATCCCTCTGGTCCTAAGTCACAGCAGCCCCTACTCAAAACTTGCCAACCATGGAGCTGCTTCCCGAGGTGGCCAGGTGCAGGCAGGAGGCTTCCGCTATCAAGGCCTCACTCCTGGTGAACCCGAGTGGTCCCCCCGGCCCAGGGCTCTTTGCTCTGGTCCTGCACCCACTTGTCCTCCTGGTGGGGCAGGCGGGTCAGCTCTAAGCTGTGGTGGGAATTTCTCAGAAGCAAGAGGCTCTGGTCCTGCCTGGGTGGCTGTGCACCTGAGATAGTGCAGGTCACCTCAGTCGTCCTCGCCTCAGCTTTCCCGATTAAAATCAGGCCCATGAACTGGATTGTGGGTTGAGGCCCCCTCAGCTCTAAACCGTCACCATCACTCTTTGGGGCGGTGGGCTGTGCCCTCGCCACCTCCTTCAACAGTTCCCATTCTCTGCCCCCGCAACCCTGACCCGACTTTTATTTTTTTTTGGGTCTTTTTGCCTTTTCTAGGGCCGCACTTGGGGGCGGCATATGAAGGTTCCCAGACGAGGGGTCGAATCGGAGCTGTAGTTGCTGGTCTATGCCCCAGCCACAGCAACGCGGGATTCGAGCCACGTCTGCAACTTACACCACAGCTCACGGCAATGCCAGATCCTTAACCCACTGAGCGAGGCCAGGGATCGAACCCGCAACCTCATGGTTCCTAGTCGGATTCGTTAACCACTGAGCCACAATGGGAACTCCTGACCCAACTTTTATATTAGCTCGGAAATCACCAGTGTCCACATGTCTTGTCCGATAAACTTTTTTCTTAACAACAATATTTGAAAGAGTCAACATGGGAGTTCCTGTCGTGGCGCAGCAGAAACAAATCCAACTGGGAACCATGAGGTTGCGAGTTCAATTCCTGGCCTCGCTCAGTGGGTTAAGGATCCAGCGTTGCCGTGAGCTATGGTGTAGGTTGCAGACGCGGCTCAGATCCTGTGTTGCTGTGTCTGTGGCTATGGTGTAGGCCAGCACCTGTAGCTCTGATTAGACCCCTAGCCTGGAAACCTCCACATGCCGCGGGTGTGGCCACAAAAAGTAAAAAATAAAAAATAAAAATAAATTAAAAAAAAAAAAAAGAGTCAACACGTTCCTTATCATCTGGAAGAACCTCTGATTTCCACATCCTGGCTCAAGGACATCTGGGCTAAAACCTGTGCAAAACCAAGGGGTCGGTGGTCAGTGTGACAGGGGATCATCGGCCTCGAGATGGACGCCTCACCCAGACCAGGTGAGGGGAGGGGCCAGGTCTGCAGCCACCCTCCATGAGATCGCTGTGAGGCTCCCTGGCAAGTGAAAACCCAGCCGGCTTCCCACTTTGCACACATTTCCCCAAACTGACGTCTGAGGAACTGATGCTTTGGAATCTGGGTTCCTGGCAGCCAGCCACCCCTCCCACATCTGGCCTGAGAGCTCAGTCTGCTGTCCCGCCAACCTGGACCTGCCACCCCTCACCTGGCCAAATCCCGCAGGCTGCTCCAAAGCAAGCATGATGGGTGGGAGAAAAATGCTCACCTTCCTCCCCCCTCCCCCTTTTTTCATCATTTTAGGGCCACACCCGTGGCATATGGAGGTTCCCAGGTTAGGGGTCCAATCAGAGCTGTAATCACAGCCACAGCAACGCGGGATCTGAGCCGCGTCTGCAAACTCCACCACCACTCACGGCAACTCCGGATCCTTAATCCACTGAGTGAGGCCAGGGATCGAACCCGAGTCCTCATGGATGCTAGTTGGGTTTGTTAACCGCTGAGCCACAACGGACACTCCTCCTCAGCCCCTTCTAACCAGCACACGGGCAGCTGCCTTCCTCTCATACCGCGGGGGTGGGGGTGGGGGGTAGTTTTCACAACCCAGGTCCCTACCTCACATAGGTCCCCCTCCTCCTGAGCACAAGGCACATTATTTGGGGATTTTGAAAGTCTCCCCAGATCCAGAGCAAAGCAAAAAAGAGGGCTTGCTCTCCCTTCCTCTGCCAGGAGCGACCAGTGCCACCTAGGGCACCACCGGGACCCAGGTGGCTTCAGCAGCCAGGCACTTCCCGCAAAGCTCCACCCAAAGCTGAAGCTAAACACAGAAAAACGGCGGGTGTGAGCCTGGGATCCCTCGGCTCCCAGAGGCTCAGGGAGATGAGGGCAGCTCAACCGAACAGCTCACCAGCAGGAGAGGGAGGAGGGGGAGAGGGAAGGGGAGGGGAGAGCGAGGCTGAGTCACAGCTCCGGCTTGGCTTAGCGTGGAAAAGGGATTGCACAGTGAAATCTGAAACCGCCTCTCCAGGCTGGCAGCTCCCCGCCTAAGCTGCCAATCTAAAATGTATTCTCTGAGGCAAGGGAAAAAAGAAAGCCTATAGCCCCCACTTCCTCCAAAAAAGCAGGAGGAATAAGTCCAAAAGTGGGGGATGTGCGTGCGTGTGCGTGTCCCAGACAGTGCCCAGGTCATATCCTTTCCTTACACCTCAAGGACAACACTGGTTAAAGAAAATCCTTCAAAATACGAAACACAGAATTACTTGATGATCCAGCAGTCCCACTCCTGGGTACATACTCAAAGGAACTGAAAGCAGGGACTAGAACAGATAATCACAGCAGTGTATTCACAGCAGCCACATGGTGGAAGCAACCCACCTGTCCATCAGCCCACGGATAAACAAAGCTCAGCCTGTCCATACAATGGAATGTCACTCAGTCTTAGAAAAGACGGTCCTTCCAGTACAGGCTGCAAGATGGGCTGTGAGGACATTATGCTCAGAGAAACGGGCAGTCACAGGACAAATTTACTTTGATTGCACACACATGAAGTCCCTAAACAATCCAATTCATAGACACATAAAGCGGAATGCTGGTTTCCAGGAGCTGGGGTAGAAGGGAATGGACTCACTGATTAATGGGGACAGAGTCTGGGTTCAGGAGGAAGAAGAGAGTTCTGGAGATGGATGATGGGGAAGGTTGCATAACTGTGTCAACGTGCTGGATGCCACTGGTAGTGATCAGAACGGCTCCCTTTATGTTAGGTATACTTCAGCCAATGCATGCTCATTCCCTAGGCCCCTTCCCCAAGCGGCCACGCTGGGCTGGCTGTGCTGGGGGAGCGGGTGAAAGGTGCTGCTCGGCCATCACATCTGAAATAAGCACAGAAGCACAGCCTCGAAACCTCCCCGGATGTGCTCCCGGCACTGTTGAGAGAGTGCTGGGTGACAGGCACCCAGGCTTCACCCCATCCTCCACCTCCGTGTACTTGTTTAATAGTCACGGCAATAAAGAGAGCCCGGTGTCCTCTCTACACAGTCCCTTCAGGAGCTCCTGGCATCACACTGCCTGACCAGCCAACTTGGCACAGCCGCATGCTGGGTCCCAGCCACCCCCTGCTCTTCGAGTTCACACACCCCTTCCCGGGGCTTCTTCCTGGCCACTTGCACCCTCCTGACCCAGGCCGGATGGGACCCCTGCCGGCTGGGTTCCTGAGGGCAGAGGATCTGGCCCATCACAGATCAAAACCAAGGAACCACATATGTGCCTGCAGCCCCGGTCGCCGTCCTCCCTGCCTGCGGAGAGCCAGGCCTACCACACCTGCCCGGAAAGCACCAGTGCCCCCAGACCAGCCTCAGTCCCTCAGCTCCCCAGTGGGCCCCCAGGAACCTCAACCCTCCCCTCCCTTCCCCACTTCCACTGCTGCAGAGGCCTCTGCCCTGGACCCACTGCAGGGCTCCCAGGAAATACGGGCAGAACGAAGCTGGGACCACTGGCTGCTTGTCTCCTGGTAGCAGCCAAGCAGGGGGGCTCTCGTGGACCAACATGCCTAGGGCGGAAGGGGGTGCCCAGTTCTTGTCTTCAGGCGTGCCTCGCTGCCCCCAGGTCCAGCTCGCAGCCCACCCTCTGGCCAGCGTGCCCCAGGCGAAGTCCAGAGCAGGCCCACAGGAGGAACAAAGGTTAGGCTCTCAGCCCTCCCCGCCCAGAATAACAAGGGACAGCAGAGAGGTCAGGAGAGCTGTTGGATCTCACAGAAGGACCGAGGCAGCAGTGTGGTCTCCCCTCTCTGTTTACACCACCAGCAAAGGGCTGGCCTGTGTTTATTTACAAAGGCAAAAGCAGATCAAACACCAGCTTCCTTCTGGTGGCTCAGCCAGCTGCAGCGGGACCTGGCAGGGAGCCCCCACAGCACTGTGTCTGCAGAAGGCCCTACCCCTTCCCAGGCTCCCGCCTTCCTCTCTCAGCGCTGCAGCGCTCCTGGGTCAGTGGTGGTGGTGGTGCAGGGCTGGATGCTTTTACAGACGGCAGGTCACACCATGGGGTAGGGGTGTGGTCCAGCCATGGAGGCATCGCCCTCTGCAAGAGGCTTGGAACACCACGCCACGGGGGAGGTTCAGGTCTCACGGAAGGGCCCCCAGGCTCCAGGGGACAGAGCCAGCTCCAGATACCACACTATCCTCAGCTTTGAGCCCGCCCCCCACTGCGCTGTGTGCTGAGGACGGAGTCCACCCACAGGACAGGCCACTGGTCCTGGGGCTCAGTGTCCAAGGCTGGCTCCTCTGTTTGTAGCAGAACTTGGGCTTCCGGTGGGGAATATCTGTGGTGCTTCAGAAGAGTTTCCCAAATAGTGGAAAAGCCTCAAAGCTTTGATGTAGCAAGTGCGCATTCTGAAGCAAAATACCTGCCGATCTTTGGCCAGCGCCGCCTCGGGGCCAGACACAGGGCTGGCCACCCACCCACACCATCTCCTTGAATGACCCTCTCCCTTTAGGACGCAGGAACTCCTGGATGCCTATTTTTCAGACAGGGAAACTGAGTCTCCAAGAGAGGAACTGTGCCCGGGTCCACCTGTGTGACCTGCCTAAATCGGTGCCTTTCCAAACACATTCAAAGAAATTTTTAAAAAGCCGAGCTGATAACCGTATGACCCAGCAGTTCCCCTCTGAGGTATGTAACTTCAGAAGATGAAAAGGTGTACAAACCAAAGCATGCACCAGAATGTTTCAAAGAGCAGTCTCTTTCGCAAGAGTTCACAACAGCCAAGAGGTAAAACGACTCAAATGTCCATCAGCTGATGAATGGATAAACAAACCGATAGAGCAAAGGGGTCTCTCCATACAGGGGAATCCTATTTGGCCTCAGAAAGGAAGGAAGTGCCGACACAGGCTACAACATGGATAAACCCCTGAACACCACGTCCATCCAGAAGGTGGTCCCCCAAGACTGCACGCTGTCTGATCCCGCTTATAGAGACAGGAGGTCCTCAGTGAGTAGGAGGTTTCCTTTTGAGATGAAAATGGGAACTAAACAGAGGCAGGGGTTACACAACCCTGTGTGACACTGTCAACGACCTACACCACAGCTTGCAGCAACACCAGATCCTTAACCCACTGAGTGAGGCGAGGGACCGAACTTGCATCCTCATGGGTACTAGTCAGGTTCTTAACCCTCTGAGCCACAATGGGAACTCCTGGATTGGTCACTTTAAAATGCTTTGTTTTCTGTTCTATAATTTCATCACAAGAATACAAAACAGAATGAAACGGACCTAATTTCCCCTCTTAAACTGGGAACTCAGAACAGAATCCCAGCTGTTTCCTGAGGACCCAGAGCATCACTCTGGACTGAAGTCAGTGCAACCTGGCACCATAATTCCAGGCCCCGCACAGGCGGGGAGAGGCCAGTGTGCTTTCTGAGCTCTTGGGGGAATTTGGGTGGTTTTACTGTTTTCTCCTCCACCGTCAGTCTGGCAGCTGTCCCCTCTTGCACCAAGGGGATCCAAATCCTTTAATGTTGAGACGGCCCCCACCCAGTCAGCTGCCGGACCCTGGTGAGAGGCCTGTCATCTGAACCTGTGGTTCTGGGGCAGGAGGAGGGGCAGGGAGGGTCCCCAGGATCCTGGACCCTGACAGTGACATCCCAGGCCAGCATGCAAGTCCTAGATGTCTGGGCAGAGGGAAGTTACAGTTCAGACCAGCGTGTGCCACACGGAAGGCCTTGAGGTTGGTCAAGTCCCCAGTGGGCAGGGAGATGCGGTCAGGAAGGGCCCAAGCCAGCCTGGCTCTGTGACCCGCCCACCGCCAGAGTCCTGACCCAGGCCAAGCTCTCCTGGGGAGATGGGTCGACCAACTCGGTGGCTCTCACAGCCCTTCCTACCAGGCTTTGGGTTCCAGCTGGTTGGAGACCAAATCACCAAGAGGTAACTCTGCCAGCGACTTTGGGCATTAAAGCCTGCATGACCCCTGCACGGGCAGATGAGACCCCTCCCCAGTCAGCACTCAGAACACCCTCAAAGGACTTTCTTCTGTCTCCAAGGACCCACTTGTGCCGACGGCTCCCAGATTCTCGGGGAGGGAAAGATCACGTGCTCCGGGCCTAGGGCAGGAGAGGCTTTTGCCAGGGCGCACAGGCAGAGGCTGGAGCACCAGCCGGGAAGCGCCACAGACGCTCAGGCTGGGAGGAAGGAGATTATTACTCAGCACCAGTGCGACTGTGATTACAGCGCTCGGGGAGTTTTCTCAGAGGCCATTTGGCCTCAGACAATCAAACCAGTACATTTCTGGAGCGCCCAACATTCACCCAAGACGTATGGCACCCCTCATTCACACCGGGCCCCAAGCCAGGTGCAAGATGGGGAGCACCGCAGACCCTGCCCTATCCCGGGAGCCAGCAGGATCCCAGGAGCCATGTGACACATGCATCAAAGCAAGGCCACCGACAAAGGGTGCAGAGACCATCTCCCCAAGGAAGGGACCACAGAGCCAAGACCTGACGGGGTGAGAGGGGCAGGTGCTGGCTCCCCCCGGAACACGAGGTGGGAAGGACAGAAGAGGAGAAGGCCGTGTGAGGATGGGGGCAGAGACTGCAATGACACGGCGACAAGTCGGGGAACGCACGGGGTCACCAGGAGTGAAACAGGGAGGGTTTCCCTGGACCCTCCGGAGAGGGCACAGCCCTGCCGCAACCTGATGCTGGACTTCTGCCCCTAGCACTGGGGAGGATGCATGGGTGCTGTTAAAGCCTTTGAGTCTGCGGTCATTTGTTATGGCAGCCCTAGGAGACTGACACGGGCATAGCCCGTGGCCTGGATGCGGTGCCATGGATCAGAGAAGGGACACTGGTCCGGGAGATCCAGAGGGGCTAGACGGAGGCGAGGTCTGTGCAAGACAGGAGAACAACTGAGCCTTGACCAGGCAGAGATCCCCCACCCCGGAGTGGGGACCTCCAAGGGCCCCCACTTGGGAAGCCTGGGAGGGTGACATGATGGGAAGACAATGAGGGGGGAGCCGTGGGCTGTAGGACAGGGACTCGGGGCTTCAGTTGGGAGGGATCGGGGCTGTGGAAGCCTGGGAGGAGAGTGGGCCCTGGGGCAGGCAACACTGGTGGCACATCTGGGGGTGATGCTGGAGGTGGGAGCCGCCAGAGGCTTCTGTGATGGTCACTCCAGGTGAATGGGTAGAGGGCTGGTTTTGGTAGGAATGGACACACAACGCACAGGGCCAGGCCAAAGGGCTTGGGTGGATAGCAAAGGGGATGCTGGGCTCTCAGCACCCGAGGCTGAGACTTGGCTACAGGGCACTGGCCAGCAGACCCACTGAGAGGTGGTAAAGGCAGCAGACGGGGCAACAGTAGGGTCTGCGGGCAGACGGGAAGCACGGCGGGAGAGCCAGCAGCAGGGTCCCTCGCTGCTCCCAAGGCGCTTGGCCAGGAGCTGGGATACGGTCACTGTATGGCTATGGGTTCCCCCTCCCCAGTCCAACCCCCCACCCCGGAGAGGAAACACAGAACATAAGAGAAGGATGGCGGGAAGGAAGGGCTCCCCATCTGCTGGTCACCATATGCAGCCCAGGCCAGGCCCAGCCACAGGAGTGCACTCACTGGCCAACCTGGAGGGCAGATGATCCATTACACCCCCTCCACCTGGGCCTGGGCACAGGAAGCCCGGGGAGCGGTGGGAGGGGAGGCGCATGTCCACCAGGTCACAGCTACACGTTCCCAGCGGGCGAAAGGTGGGGGCCACAGTCCATCAGCAGAGGAATGGATGAGCCAAGTGCGGTCCAGCCACAAAACGAACATCACTCGGCCTTGAAAGAGAAGGAGGTTTGCTCTATGTAAGATGTGGATGAGACCTGAGGACCTTCTGTAAGCGAGTTCAGCCAGTCACCAAGGGCAGACGCTGTAAGATCCAGCTGCCTGAAGACATCAGGCTGCTCGGGCCGTCGCAACAAGAACCCCACAGACTGGAACGGCTTCAACAGAAATGGATTGTCTCGTGGTTCTAGAAGCTCTGGAGTGAGCGCTCCTCCTGTGAGCGGAGGCTGTGTTCTCCCGTGTCCTTGTCATGTTTCTGCCTGGCTCTGTCTGGGTGCCCGTTCGAGGGGACGGTGACTGTAGCTCTCTGCTGTCTCTGTCTAAGGGCACTGACCCCAGCCGGAGGTCTTGACCCTCATGACTCCATCTTACCCGGCTCAGCTCCCATCCACAAATGCCACACTGGGAGTTAAGGGCAACCACAAATGAATTTTAGGGGAACACAGACATTTGGTCCATGACCTATAAGGCAGCCAGGGCAGCAAAGTCAGAGACAGAGGTAGGGGGCGGGGTCAGGGGCTCGGGGGAGGGAGTGGGGAGTGACTGTTTAGCAAGGACAAAATTTCTGTTTGGGAAGATGAAAAAGATCTGGAGATGGACAGTGGTGATGGCTGCACAACAGTGCGAATGCAATTAATTTAACACTGAACTACATACTAAAAAATCGTTAACGTGGTAATTTTCATGCTAGGTGTATTTTAACGCACACACGATCAGCTCAGTTTGGAAATTTAAAGAACAAAGGAAGTGCGGTGTTATGGGTTGCACTGTATCCCCCAAATTCATATGCTGAGGTCCTAACCCGCAGTAATTGGAATGCAGACTGGGTCTTTACCAAGTTAAAAAGAGGCCATTAGGCTGAGCCCTAATCCGGCAAGACTGTGTGCTGGTAAAAGGGACATCTGGAGACAGACTGGCACATGGTGAGAATGCCCCACGAATGTGAAGACGGCCGTCTACAAACATGGGAGAGAGGCCTGAACAGACCCCCTTGCATCCTGAGAAGGAACCCAGCCTGTGGACGGAGCTAGTAGATGACAGACATCTGTTGTGGGAACCGCCCCGTCTGTGGCTGTTCCGCTGCCCTAGCAAACTCGCACATGTGGCAAGTGCAGACCAGACACCAGCACCGAGGAGCTGCTTCCCAACCCACGTGGACCATCAGTGATCCACCTGCTCAAGGAGGTGGGACCCTGGCCTCGGGGGGCCATCCTGGCTCAGTGGTGCCTGCCCGCCGCAGCTCCACCCCCGGGCTCAGATGGCCTGGAAGGAAGAGGGTGGCCACTGAGCCCCATGCAGTCAGAAGGCAACGGCCCAGCCCTAGCCTCTCACCTCACAGCCACTCAACACATCGGTGCCCTCCCAGGCCCTCCCCCAGACAATGTCACTTGGAAGCTAAGTACCTACAGACAGGCCCCAGATGCTCCTCCTTAGGAACCAGCCAGCACAGAGAACTATATCCCATCTCTTGTGATAGAACATGATGAAAGACAGTATGAGAAAAAGAATGTGTGTACATATGTATGACCAGGTCACTTTGTTATATAGCAGAAGTTGACACATTGTAAATCAGCTAAACTAACTTAAAAAAAAAAAAAAAAAAAGAACAGGCTGGAACCACCCTGCATCGTGTGACTGTACAAGTCATGAGGCTTTTTTTTTTTTTTTTTTTGCCTTATCTAGAGCCGCACCCGCGGCATATGGAAGTTCCCAGGATAGGGGTCTAACAGGAGCTGTAGCCACTGGCCTTCGCCGTAGCCACAGCAATGCGGGATCCAAACCGCGTCTGCAACCTACACCACAGCTCACGGCAACGCCGGATCCTTAACCCACTGAGCAAGGCCAGGGATCGAACCCGCAACCTCACGGTTCTTGGTCGGATTCGTTAACCACAGAGCCATGAAGAGAACTCCCATAAGGCTTTTTTTTTCTCCCGCTTTTTATGGCCACACCCACAGCATATGGAGGTTCCCAGGACAGGGGTTGAATCGGAGCTGTAGCTGCTGGCCTATGCCACAGTCACAGCAACGCCAGATCTGAGCCACATCTGTGACCTACACCACAGATCACAGCAACGCCAGATCACTAACCTAATAAACCTGCATCCCCATGGATGCTAGTCAGATTCGTTTCTGTTGAGCCATGACGGGAACTCCCATGAGGCCCATTCTGACCCCCGCTCTGTACAGACAGCCTATGAACCCACTATGGGCTGAATGTCTATCTGTGCCCCACCCCCATTCATACACTGTAGCCCTAAGATCCAAAGCAATGGTATTGGAAGTGGGGCCTTCAGGTTAACTAGGTGTAGACAAGGTCATGAGAGTGGGGCCCCCACAATGGGATTAGTGTCCTTACATGAGGAGGACAACCAGAACTCACGTGCTCTCTGCTATGTGAGGACACAGCGAGATGACACAACTACAGGCCGGGAAGAGTCCTCACCAGGAACCGAATCGGCCTGCGCCTTGACCTTGGACTTTGAGATCCTGCACTTCCTGGTTTGTTTCTTAACCTTTGACATCTCAAATTCTAGTGCAAAATACCAGATATCACCCCCTTGTCCCAGCCACTCTGAGTTCAGACCCAGGGTACCTGAAACTGGGAGTCCAGCTCAGGGTGTGGCTAAACCTGTGACGCTCCAGGAGGTGGCCTGGGCTGGGCAGACCTGCCTGTGTGGACTTCACTTTGCAACTCGAGCCTCAACTCTGGGGCTCAGGACATGGTGCTCCCACTTCTCAAGCTTCAGCTTTTCTCTGTAAAACAGAGAAAACCTTCTGGGTACAGGCATCTCGCAAGGGCCAGGAACTCACCCATCCTGGACTTACAGATTCAGACAAGGAATCACAACACCCTCAGTTCCCAGCCTCTCCCTGCCCGACCTCTGGGGCCTCCTCCAATCATGCCCGAGGGAAAGAGATGACAGACAAGCTGGGATCCCGGGTCCAGTAGGTTGCTTTCATCTCTCCACATTCCCACCAATGAAATGGGGATAATGACACTCCACCCACACACCCTGCGGGAGACAAGCAGGCCACCGGGGGCTTCCCAGCCAGAGTTGGGAAGCGTCAAGAAGCATAAACATCATTTATCATAATTACTGGAAGCCTTGGTTATTCATGCGGGTCCAGCCTGTGATGGCTGCCAGTGCCATGTCCCAAAAAAAGCACCCCATGTCCTCCTATCCACTCTGCTCTCACAGCCACATTAGGCTGCGGGCTCCACTCCGGGAAATGAGGCTGGGCCCAGGCGCCTGGGGCAGTCGGGAGCCGCGTGTCAACAGGGCCCAGGGCACCTGTCAGGGCTGCTGTGGTCAAGGGCAACCCTGGCACGGTGACCCTGTCCCTCTGGTCTACCCAAGAGCCGGTGGCACTCCACTCCGCTCAGAGGAAGGCAAGGTGCTACCCTCCCACACCCCCTGGCCTCAGGGTCTCTGGAGCACAGGGTCTGGAAAATAGCTGAGAAACCATGCAGGAAACTAGCCATCAAGGATCTCCATTCAGATGCAGAGAAGAACTGGCCTCAGCCCTTGAACCGAAACTTGAAACTGTCATGTGGGAATTACCACCTCCAGTGATAATCCCAGTTGTCATCACACTGTGACAGCCTGGTCCAGCTCCATGGCTCACTCCCCAGTCCACGAGGTTACTGTCCTGCTTCTCTGGCCTGTGGGAGGAGGGGACTCACTTGGCCAGGCTGCCTCTGGCAGGAATAGCTGCCAGACCCCCACTCGGGGCTCCAACCTACCCCTGCCAGGCCAGCCAGAGAGCAGGTCCCGTGGGGTCCAGGATACTGGTTTTGAAAGCACCATCTGGGAAAAACAAATTTTCAAGACAGCCTCAAAAAGGGGTGGGGGGTGGGGGAAGAGAGTTCTCATCATGGCTCAGCAGAAATGAATCTGACTAGCACCCACGAGGACGCAGGTTCAATCCCTGGCCTCGTTCAGTGGATCTAGCATTGCCATGAGCTGTGATGTAGGTTGCAGATGTGGCTCAGATCCAGTGTTGCTGTGGCTGTGGCGCAGGCTGGTGACTATAGCTCCGATTCTACCCCTAGCCTGGGAACCTCCATATGCCAAGGGTGCGGCCCTAAAAAAAGAGAGAGAGAGCACACCTCAGTCCATGACAGGGCGGCGTGGCTGTCCGGGCCCATCAGGTACAGATGGACTGGAAGAGGCCGTTCTCCCAGAATCGTGGGATCCAGCAAAGACCAGGCATCCAGAGGGGCTCCCAGAGGTACCCGACAGTAGCTCTGCCTCTGGCACTTCCCAAAACACCCTATGTGGGAGAATAAGAGCCTGGCTTCATTGCCCCGCCCAGCATGCACACCATAGGCTGGCAATGTGAGCCGGTACCAGAATCTGAGCTTGAACTTCTCGGACAGCCCTGGAGAAAACAAGCTCGGATCCTGGGAGCCCATCCACTGCTTCAGGTCTCTGACCCTGTGCTTCTGCCCCTCCAGACCAGGCACTGCCATCCTCTGCTCGGGGAGAGCGGTGGAGACCAGTCACACCCAGGCAGTTCTAGCACAGAGCAGGCATCTAATAGGTGTCAGCCTCCTTTCCGTCTTCATGAAGGAACCCAACCGCTAACCCCCGCTCTGCCCTCAAGGCTCCTTCCCACATGACACGCTTTCTTGAGCATTTCTGAGACTCAAAGTCAGTCCCAGCTGTGCAGGTGGGCGTCTCCCTGTCTCGCCTTACCCCAGCGTGAGGTGTACCTGCTCCCGACTGGGGGGTAGGGCATTGTTACCCAGGGCAATCAGACAGTGGAGCTGGTCTAGCTGGATGGCTGGACCCAAGCCAGCAGCTCTCTCCCACCCCTTCCAGAGAGGCTCAGTGCATCAGCACCGCAGCGGCAGTGTAGACAAGCATCCCCTAGCTTTCCAGCTCCTCAGTCACACTGCAGCCTGGGGCCACTGGAGGACTTGACTAAGTTTCAAGACATCCAAGGGGTGTGTAGCCTGGGCTCACTTCTTTCTTTTTTTGGCTGCGCCTATGGTATGTGGACGTTCCAGGGCCAGGAACCGAACCCACACCATAGCAGTGCCGCAAGCTTCAGCCGTGGTAACACCAGATCCCCAACCCGCTACACCACCAGGGAACTCCCACGGGCTCACTTCCGAGTCACAAAAACCAAGAGTGACTTTTGGGTCAGTGTCCACAAGAGAGCCTCCAGTGTCTGCTCAGGGACCCCCATGCAACAGGCGGGGTCACTGCTTCCCTAGGACCAGGAGGGGACGAGATGATGGGGAGGGGCTGGGCCACCCACCACAGTGCACACATGGAGCTGGCACTGGTCACATGGCCCTGAATGCAGCCTCGTGTTTTGGGAAAGGGGAAAAGAAGCAGCGATGGTGTCTTTTCTGTTTTCAAACAAGAACAGCCTGTCACCACCGGGCAGAGAACTGCCTGCATCAGAAGGGTCAGTGGGTGGCATGGAGAGGCCGGCGAAGACTGATCCGGGCACAGTTCAAGAACCAAGCACCTAAGTGGGAGCCGGGGAGCTTGCAGGCCCAATGCAGATGTTCTGCTCGGGAACATCGGGGTCCTAGGAGACCACGGCAAGTGCGGAGGAGCCCCACAGGGGAGATTTCCCACCAGATCCCAATAGTCTGGAAAGGTTCTCTGAGGCTTTGGACCTGAGTCCAGGCTGAAACCCTCTGAGCTGATCTCTGTCCCTTGATGCTCTCCCCTGCCTTGAGAATTGTCTGTGTGTAACTGCGCACAGGGGCATGTGTGTGCCTGACTATGCACCCTCCAAAGGGAGCCAGCTTCTCAGGCTGCTCCGCTTGCAGTCACCAAACTGACACAGGACAGAGGTCCCTCGGCCTGGTACCACCATGTGGGGCCCTGCATTCCCACAGCCTGGCAGCACTGTTCCTCCTCATCGGCCATCTCCCCTCAAGACCACAGGCACACACACACACACAAACACACACACACACACACACACACACACACACACACACACACAAAGAACACAGGCACATTGGGTGGGCTCCTTGATCAGCCACAGGGACACAGGGCTGGTGAGTGGCTGAGCTAGGCTGTGACCTCCATCACGGTCAAGCCCTGTCTGCTCCAGGCACCAGCCTCTCTGGGTGGTGGGATGGGTACACCTGAGCGGCTGACTCGGGGCAGAACTCACCGTGCTGGGCAGGGCAGAACTTGGCTCCAACCCAGCTTCACCACTGCCCAGCTGGATGACCTCAGCAAGTTACTTTGTCTCTCTGGGTCCCAGGCTTCTCAACCATAAAAAGAGGACTCAGCTGGTCTGCTTGCTGCATGTCCTGAGGAGGAGGTGGCGGGCACTGCACTTGGCAAGGTGGCATTGGGAAGGTGCCTGTCCGGGGGCCCTCAGAGCGCAGTCCTCAGCCCATCTGGCCAGGACTTTGCCATCAGCAGGCACTGTCCTTGGCTGAGCTCTGGGTCTCAAGGCTCCCAACTGCTGGAGAGCAGAGCTAAGACGCTGAGGGCACATCCCTGGAAGAGGAGACTGGAGAAGACAGACAGTGGTGGGCAGGGGACAGACGACCTTCAGGCGGGCTAAGGACGCCCAGGGAGCAGACAGGCATGGCAGGGCTGAGAAAGAGGGTAGGAAGACCCCAAAACTTACTTTCTGGGACTCCCCACCCCCACTCTCCCCAAACACACCTGCAGCTCCAGCCTGGCCTTGGATACTCCCTGTAAAAACAGGGCATAAGTGGGAGCGGGCGTGGGTGGGGACGTAACTCTCAGGCCCATGTGCTCCACAAGGCTGGCCAGATGGTGCAGGTGGCCCGAGCATCCAGGGAGGAACGCAATTTGCATTCCTGCTGGATTCCAGGCTGACAGCAGTGGGAGGGGCCAGAGCAGCACAGCTGGCTCAGCCTCCAAAGGCAGCCTGGCCCACAGGGTCCCCAACAGCACAGCTCCATCCGGCACGCACAGTGGTCCCCCCACAGAAGGGGAGCAGGGAGGTCACCTCAGGTGCAAAGCCCCTCCTTCCTGAGGCCCCTACAATATGCTGGCTGTTACAGACTTCACTGCTCATCCCAGCACAGCCCTACACATTCCTAGCATCACTCCCATCTGACAAGTGTGAAAGCAGACAGAGGAATGGCCACCTGCCTGATGCCACCGGCCCCATCGGATGGTCCCGGCTGCTGTGCTCCCCACTCGCCCACAGCCCCCACCATGGAGAAGCAGGAACCCCACACTTCCGGGGGGCACATGCCATGGAGGAACGCAACACATCCAGGACAACTGCTGGGGTGGGTGACAGCTGGACGTGGGGCTGGGGAGTGGGTTGTCGGGAAGGCAGGCCTGGCACGCAGGACAACTTCTGGAATCCTCTGGCTCAGGAATCCCCATGCTGGCCAAGGTCCCCGTGCCTTGGTGGCCCAAAGCCTTTCTCCTCCTAGAAAGGCAGGCAGGAACTTTAACACGCAGACAGGTGTGGCCACCCCGCAAGGCCCTCAGCGTCAGGCCGTGGAGATAAAACGGAGCCTGTGCAGGGCAGCGAATGGGCAAAGCAGGGCAGGTGGCTGAGTAAAATGGGGAGGCAGAGAGGGGCTTCCTAAGTCACAAGCTGGTTGGGGGATGTGACTGGAGACCCCAAGGGCCAGCCTGAACCCATAGGAGGAGTGTTGGGTGGGCCAGGTTCAGGGGTTTGAGGGGCTGAATCGGTGGGGAAATGGGGTCCCCAGCACCCTCAGAACGGTGTCCAGGGATGGGGGGGTGTCAATCCAGGCAGCACCACCACACTCAGGAGATTCAAAGGCAAAGGCACAGACGCTCTGTTGCAGGCCGGGTGGAGGACGCACACCCCACCCCACTGGCCACAACTAAACTCCCGGACAGACCACTGCGAAGGGCTGTCGAGCAAGGGGCTCTGAAAGGCAGACACGGCCAGGGTTGGGCCAGGGGTCTCAGAATGTCGCAGGGGATGTCCTGGCAGTGACTTGGGGTTGTCTGTTCGCTTGTTTTTAAACTGTTTCTTCTGGAGCAGTCTCAGGTTCACGGCACTTTTGAGAGGAAGGTTGGGAAATTTTGCACACAGGCATGGCCACCCCCACATCGGTGCCCTCACCAGAGCGGGCTGTCTGTTACATCTCATTAACGACGACTCTGGTTTCCTGTCCACGGAACCTGCTGGGGACTCCCCTGCCCCTGCCCCCATCACGTGCCCCCTAACCACTCCCAGGGCTGACAAGGGCACCCCAAGGCTGACGGAGGCTCCCAGATGTCCTCAGCTCCAGAACCGTCCCAGAGCCCAAACCTCCAACTGCTCAGGGGCTCTGTGCTGCTGGGACCTGGCCAGCCCGTGGTCCAGGGGAGCGAGCTCTGCGGGGAGAGGCAGGCTCAGTTCGAAAGGTGGGGAGGTTGTCTGGGGCGGAGGAGGCCACTGCCGGTCACCAGGCAGCTGAAAACCCAAGCACTGCAGCTTATTCTTCCCTCCCGAGCTCTCCCCAGATGGGAATTTCTCACACTCCCCTGGCAGCTTTTCCATGTTTAACCAGGCTTGCACGCAAGATGTTCCTCCTTCTGTCCCGCAGGGCAGCTCAGATGCTGGCCAGCTCCCGTTCTCTCTGCGAGCTGGACCACAGGGCAACACACCCCCAGTGGCTCCCTTCAGATTCTGGGCTGCATGACCCATGCCTGGTGCCTCTGTGGGCAGGGGAGCTACCCAGCAGGCTGTTTCGAGACTGAACGTGTTGACAGCACCCACTCCAGTGTCCGGCACCCAGTAGGTGGCCAAAGCAAGAGATGCCAAGTGGCAGTGAAAGGCACTGTTAGTCCAAGCCTCCAGGCTATCAAAATCCACATCTTCAACTACTTTCTATAAAGCTCTAGTTTCTTTTTCTTTTTTTGTCTTTTTGCCTTTATCTAGAGCTGCATCCGCGGCATGTGGAGGTTCCCAGGCTAGGGGTTTAACAGGAGCTGTAGCTGCCAGCCTTCACCACAGCCACAGCAACGCGGGATCCAAGCCACATCTGCAACCTACACCACAGCTCACGGCAACGCCGGATCCTTAACCCACTGAGCAAGGCCAGGGATTGAACCCACAACCTCGTGGTTCTTAGTCGGATTCGTTAACCACTGAGCCACAAAGGGAACTCCCTCTTTTGCTTTTTTTTTGCCTTTTATCATTTTTTTAGGGCCACACCTGTGGCATGTGGAGGTTCCCACGCTAGGGGTCCAATTGTAGCTACAGCTGCCGGCCTACACCACAGCCACAGCAACGCGGGATCCGAGCCACATCTGCAACCTACACCACAGCTCACGGCAACGCCGGATCCTCAACCCACTGAGCGAAGCCAGGGATCGAACCCACAACCTCATGGTTCCTACTGGATTTGTTTCTGCTGAGCCACCATGGGAACTCCTAAAGCTCTATTTTCTACCCCTTCTACTACTCACTGTATTTGGGCAGCTCAGGGTTCAAGTGGTTTTTGGCTTTGAGGAGACTTTTTAAAACTCAAGATGAGGAGTGCTCGTAGTTGCTCAGTGGTTAACGAATCTGACTAGGAACCATGAGGTTGCAGGTTCGATCCCTGGCCTTGCTCAGTGGGTTAAGGATCTGGCGTTGCTGTGAGCTGTGGTGTAGGTGACAGATGTGACTCGGATGTGGCATTGCTGTGGCTGTGGCTGTGGTGTAGGCCGGCAGCTACAGCTCCTGTTAGACCCCTAGCCTAGGAACCTCCATATGCCGCGGGTGCAGCTCTAGATAAGGCAAAAAGACAAAACAAAACAAAACAAAACAAAACAAAACAAAACAACCTCAAGATGAAACTGCGTTCACAGCAGGCAGCTCCCTGTTCACAAGGATCCTGTCATAGAACATACCTGGCCAGCCACCTCCAGATAACCACTGGTTCGATCCTGTCATAGAACATACCTGGCCAGCCGCCTCCAGAAAACCACCGGTTCGATCCTGGGCCTCGTCTCCAAGCTGAGTCTAAGGTCAGGCTTCCCCCAGACCTAAACCTCAGGACCGGGTCCTTCTGGACCTTTTTAGGTGAAATTGGGGTGGCTTGCATTTTCACAGTAAACCTCATTTAAAAGATAAGCTGCCAAAGACAAGAATCCCTCTGTATAAAGCCTTGATTCTGGGGCCTCTCCACTGCTGAATTTTTATCCTAAACCAGGGATCAGACACCCCGCTTCTACAAGAGCCAGCTAGTAAATATTTTCAGCCTTGCCAGCCACATGGTACCTGTCACAACAACTCAACCTTGCCATCACAGAGTGAAAGTGGCTGTACATCTTGCAGAGACCCATGAACCGTGCTCCAATAAAACTTTATTTACAAAAGCAAATAGTGGACCAGATTGAGCCTTAGTTTGCTGGTCCCGGACTCAATTAGGAGGAAAAACCCCCACCACCTTCCTCTCCTCAGTTTCAGAAATTGATTATATGCTGCCATCACCACAGACCTAGAAATTTGTTAGGCAGCCTGGGAACCTCTTTCTTCATCTCTGCCAAAACCCATGAGCACAGGCGACAATCCGTAAGACCAAAAGAACATTGTTCTTAGCTTCCTTCGCATGCAGCACTGGTAAGATACACACACACGCACACACACGTGCACACACACACTAACATTCTCACAGAAGAAGGACGTTGGGTCCTGTGGGAAGAGTATTTCTAAAGGGAAACGCGCATCAGTCATGGCAGAAAATATGAGCCAGGATCTTGATTCATATGTAACAGAGATTGTGCTGGAAAACAGCACAGGACATTTGAAGGAAATGAATCATTTATGGAGCCCAAGGAGGAGGTCTGTAGGGTTTCTCAGGAGACGCCCCACCCTTGCCGCGCCCAGAGGAAGGGTCCCTGCTGCACCAGGGCCTCCGGGTTCCGAAGAAGGAGAGGATGTGCTCCAGGGAGCCTACCAGGCTGGGCCGACAGTGCGTCGTGTAGGTTTTCTCTGCCAGTTTCCAAAAGGATCCGAGGCAGCCTTCAGAAATTAAACAGTGTGAAATAAGACTATCAGGGAAAAAAACAAAAATGAAGGCCCGATGGGTGCTGGAGGTCCCTGGGGTGCATGAACTCTGCAGGTGAATGCTGAATCTGGCCCCCCAGCTTCCTGAGGGCAAAGGCCGGAAAAGTGAGCGGGACAATGGCTGCTGTGGGGGTGAGGGTGGAGCTGGGGTGCAGGACGGCAGGGGGCCCGGCAGTCACTCACTGTGGACTCCTTAGGCTGGAGCAGGTGATGCTTGAGATAGAAAATGAGGACTAAGCCCTGGGTCACCTTGGTCTCGCCCAGATCCACAAGGATTTCCTTAAAATCAAAAGTTCTCAGAGGAAACAAATCCGATTAGGAACCATGAGGTTGTGGGTTTGATCCCTGGCCTTGCTCAGTGGGTTAACAATCCGGCGTTGCCGTGAGCTGTGGTGTAGGTCGCAGACGCGGCTCGGATCCCGTGTGGCTGTGGCTGTGGCTGTGGCGAAGGCCAGCGGTACAGCTCCGATTAGACTCCTAGCCTGGGAACCTCCACATGCCGCTGGTGCGGCCCTAAAATGACAAAAGACAAAAAGAAAAAAAAAAGTTCTAACAGTGGCCGGCACAGACTGGGCAGGAAGGCACTCGGAAATTGGCTGTTTCTTGCCATTGCCACAGACCCAGACATTTGTTATGCAGCTTGGGAACCTCTTCCTTCATCTCTGTCTTGAACCCAACAGCGCAGGTGACAAAAAGAATGTCTCAGGCCACGCCTTCTGAGTCCCCGGGGTGTGAGAGGCTGGTTGCAGGGGCCTCCAGTTTGGTCTCTGGCTGGGGTCTTGGCTTCAGCAGAGCCCACCTGGCCTGGCCAGGAGCAGAGTGGGGTGCCCTGAGTGGGTGGGCCCAGAGGTGCACAGAGAGGAAGTCCCCAAATAACCACCATGAGTGCTGTTCTGGGCTCAGGTGACATCTTTGGTCTGTGCCCCTTTGCTCCCCAAGATGGGAGTCCGTGGATGTTCGTGGAAAAGGGGGACCAGGACACAGGAAAAAGCACAGCGCCAAAATACAGCTTTCACTGTACAGGACACACACGCATCGGGGGAGCTGGTCTCAGTTCAGCTCCAGGCTGGGCCAGCTGCCCCCAATGCCAGCTCTGCCTTTGAGGCTATCCCCACACCTTGCTGCCCGGAGGACCGGAGACAGCTCGAGAGCTCAGGCCGGCCCCCTCGACCCCTGCTCTGGGCCCATTGGGGGCTGCTCTGCCCGGTCCAGGAGGTCCTCCTGCCCTGACGAGCAAAGGGTCTTTAGGCAGACGTGGTACCACGTGGGCGCGGTGCAAGTGGGCTTCCCCTGTTAACGAGGTGGCTCAGAATGAGGGTAATCAGAGCCTCCCAAAAGCAGGCGTGTAAGCTGGACATCCACCCTGTCTGCCCAGTGCTGCCAGCAGCCACTTTTACCCTGACCCTGGTGCTGCGGGCAGGTCACCCTGAAAGTCCCCATGCACAGTCTACAAAGGGCTCTAAGAACAGGTGACTGGGTCAATAGAACAAATGCCACCTCTGCAGCAGCCGTGCAGACAGAAGAGCCCTGGGGACCAGAGGGGTGTGGCCCTGGGAAGGAGTGACCACTGTGAAGTGCCGAGGGACCCGCGCCCACGCCCATCTTCCTGTTGCAGAGTCAGGGCCTGCAGGTGCCATTTCAGCCCCTGCTTCCCCTGACCTCATGGAAAGGAGAGATAAACGGACCCTCCGCTGGTGGCCGAGATAAAAGCCCTCCTGTCACTCCCTCCGAGCTGCTGTGGGAAAGGCAGGGACAGGCCCCACTCGGGGGACAGGGAGCGAAGAGGAGGCGAGCCCAGGACTTCATGCTGCAGAAGGAAAGGGTCAGAACCCCTGGTCCTTTCTGCATGGGGAGGTGGGTGGAAACCACATGCAACTGGGGCTGAGAAACAAAACTCGGAATCTCAAGGCTGGTGCTGCAGCCTGTGCGCTGGGAGGGTGCTGACCTGCCCACGTGGCCTCGCCCTGAGCCCAGCGAGTCAGGAGGGGCATCTGTACGCGCCATGCACACCAGGGCCGATGGATACACCACCACTCCTGAGACTGCACGTGCTATCATTTCCTGTTCTCAGAGGCACGTGAAGAAGTCGGCATCTTCATCTGTGAGATGAGCTCGGAGCCCAGCCCTGGAGCAGCTGCTCCTCTCCGTGTGGGTGCAATCACACAGGCACACACTCGCTCACGTGTGCACTCAGCTGTGGGCACACATGCACACCCACACCCCCATGCATACACTCAGCCGCCCTTGGTGGGCCCTCAACACCCAGCTAGGTAACCCCCTTGCCCTGATCTATGCAGAAATGCCGTCCAGAGGCCAGGGGACAGAGCTCGGGGCAGGAACCCTGCTCACCTCTGCCTGATGATCTGGCTTCGGGTTTCATTCTGTTTACACAATTGCTGCCCGTCAGGGCCTTCAGCCACCTTCTCTGGCCCAGGCCACATTTGTATGCGCCCTTTGCCAAATCCCATCCTCCTCAGCCTTCTCCAAGAGATCTCACCCTCTAGCTCGTGCTGGACCAATCCCCTGCTCTGAACTTTCACAGCCCTCAGCAATTTACTGACAAAGTTTCCTTTACTCTGGAAGTGAGAGCCCTAAAGATTTGATTGGAACTGGGAATTTCCTGGAGAAGCATTTAGCAACTTGGGTGCCCTTCTCTGGCCCCTGCCTCGGTGTGCAGGTAGGCGACAGGGGCTCCCTGCTCCCCTCCCTCCAGGTCCTACAGAACTGGAGGGAGGGGGGAGGGAGTTCTGCTCCCACGAGGGTGGGGGAGGCAGAGTGTGGGTGTCCTGCAGGCCTGCCTGCCTGGGACGTGCATAGCATAGGGCTCTGGGCAGACAATCTGGCGTGTACACTGGAGGCCTGGGGAGCAGCTGGGGCAAGTCTAAGGGCAGCATGGGTCACAGTCAGGCTGGGGGTCAGTCCTACCCGCTGGGTGCCACACGGGACTGGTTTAGAGGCACAGCAGGGAGAGGCCGGGCAGGAGGCTTCCTCCTAAGACAGCAGCTAAGATGAGGGACAGACCTGAAGGTGCCCCCGCCCAGCGAGCCTCTTCAGTGTTTTGCCGGATCTCCAGCCTTGAGAAACCAGGGCCACTGGAAGACCACGGGGCGACTGCTGGTTTACGCTCTCTGTTCCTCCACTTTCTCCCTTCCCCCTGGATTATTTTTAAAAGATTACATTTCCTGTTTTCACTGTCGGACTGGCCCAGCCCTCCATCCATCCATCCGCTGGATGTCAGGGCCACAGGGGCAGCGGCTGGGCAGCAGTGGGCTAGCACACTGCAGGCCCTCCCGACGAGCCCCCTCCTCGCCCCGCACCGGCTGGGCTCTGTAAACACTGCTTCCTCTGGAGCAGGGCCAGGCGGCGACCTCTCCCACGGGCAAGGGGCCTCTTAATGGAACGGGTAAATAGGCGATTCATCCTAGCTGCTGACAGCCACTCACCCTCGGAGCTGGCTCATTGCAGGACAGAAAAAACAGCCGTCTTCAGCAGCCCCTTCCACCCCCGCACCCGCTCCCACAGCAGTGGGGCCTAGACCATGACCTAGGTGCCCTGGTCTGGAAACAAAGGATTTTGGAGTTCCCCTGTGACCTAGTGGTTAAGGATCTGGTGTGGTCACTGCTGTGGGGCGGGTTCCATCCCTGGCCTGGGACCTTTGTCATGTCAAGGGCGCAGCCAAAACTACAAAGGGTCCCACCTATCAGGACCAGAGTCTACCATGCCTGTCCAGTCCCTTGTGGCCTGAACTGCCGGCACACCGTCAGGCTGGTGCCCGGCCACCAATGTCCCCAGACAAGTCACAAGGCTGATGACCAGGTCCACCACGTCACCAAGAGGACAAGACCCCTCCTCGTGGTCACCTCTGAGTCCCGCTGTCTGGAGCCCACAGCAGCCTCCACAGTGGCGGTCAAGCGGGGAGAATGTGGGGAAAAGGGGATCATCAGCTGGTTCCATCTGCCTTATATCCTGGGATTGGGGGGGGCCTCACAAATTCTGGCTAACAGTTCTGCAACTGTTAAAGAAAAAGTAGAAATCCAGTGGGTCCGGGAAAGGAATTCAATTGCTGGGCAATTCCTCCTAGCTGGGTACCAGGTGCTGTCCCAGGTCACCTCCTAGAATCTTCACATGGTTCCTGGTGTGTGTGTGGTTGGGGGAGGGAGCACATGACAGAAGCTCCACGGCTGACCAGCAGCAGGAGCAGACCCAGACGCTCACCCAGCTCTGAGGGCTCCCTACTGCCCCTAACCCGTCTGGGGAGCCAGGGCACCGGCAGGGCCAGCAGAGAGAGCCAATGGGGTCCAGAAGGTTTGGGAGTCCAGATCAAAGAGAATCGTGAGCACGGGGACACTGGGGGCCGGGGCAGGTCCCCACGCACCATGGGAGGAATTTCTCTAATCAGAGGAGAGTTTACCCACAGCCTGAGTTTCCCCTGGGGCAAGGCCCATTAGCTCCAGGCAGGTTCAAACCGTTCCCCGCACCCCGGCCACAGCTGTGCCAGACTCAACTTTTCTCAGTGAGACAGACTCAGGAACCTGGGCCGTGGCTCTCCCTGCAGCAGGATCTCGATGTTGAGGCTCCTCCCACCCCAGGGGGCAGCTGTACTCCAGGCCCCCCTCCACCGACCGGCACCACCTGGAGCCCCGCCTCGGTGGAAACGCCCTTCCTCCCTCTTGTCCTCACAGCCATCCCAGGCGCAGACAGAGTGCGGTTTCCCATGTATGTATTTACTTAACTTTTTATTTTGAAATACTTTCAAACTCGTAGAAAACTTGCAAGCAGAGTACAAAGAACCATTTGTTTGGGACAGCAAAGATCTAAAAAAAGGAAGCTGGGCGGCGGGGGACAGATGAATATACCCGCCCGCCCCCAACTGGAATCGACGAGACAGCATGGTCCTTGGATGCAAAGGTCTCCAGGACACCCATCATGTGATGTAAGGATGCCCAGCCTGCCTCTTGGAGGTGGTCCACCAACACCTCCACTGGCCTGGGTCCATTAGTGCTGCCCAAGGCCCATCCACCAGGTGTCTGTCCAGGTGACAAGGCGTGTAAAGCTGGTAGGGCCCCACGGACCATCTTCTTCTCAGAGTCCTAGCTGCAGTGTCCTGCACCAGCCACACCGGCAAGTCTAGGGGACCTACCAGCTGGGTTCCCCCCATCCTTCTCAAGCTACGTGCGCCCAATGGTTGGCATACAGAGAATTTTTATTTTAAGCCAATTATATAAACGTGGCAGCAGCAAAACTGTGAGGGGAGAACTCATCCAAACCCTCACCTCCGTGATCAATTATCTAGGTTCATTTTCCCACAAGCCCCTCTCCTGGGACCATAAAACCGAAACCCTACAGAAAGCAGCAAAACCAGGGCACCAGGAACCACAACCATCTATGCCCACACCCTGAAGCCACGGGATGCTGCCGCCCTAACCCCCGTCAAGAGGCAGAGTTGAGTCCTGGTTCTCCACACCCTCGGACCAGGGCCAGCTCTGGGACCCGCTCTGACCAATATGGCACAGATGTTGGGGCATGAGTTCCATGACCCCCCAGCTCAAGAGGCCTTGCGGCTTCTGCCTCTGTCCTGGGAGCCCAGCTTCTGTGTGAAGGCGCTCAGGCTAGACCTTGGAGAGATGGCTGATCACACGGAGAGAGAGCTCCCAGCTTCCCAGTATCCTACCGGGGCTCAGCCACAGAAGAACCACCCACCAATACAGAGTCTCGAGAGATTAAATCGTCTTGCTCTAAGTCACTCAGCGTGGGGGTGGTTTGTTACACAGCCAGAGATGACAGATACAAATCCTAAAAGCTCCGTGTCGTTCTTTCTACTTAGGAGCTTACATCACGTGGCTGCCTAATCAGCATAATCACCACGTGCTGATCACGTCACGGTCCATCAGCTAACATAACCCCTTTTCTATTGCAGGGCTAGACTAGTTTGTTTCCAGCTTCCCACTGTTATGAATACAATGAATTGCCTCATATCATAATACCAAAAGGAAAAGGGAAAAAAAGCCCTATTTCCTTAGGAAAATCTAGGGTGGGATTCCTGGGTCTGAGCTTATAAACACGTTAATGGCTCTTGAACTATGCAGGCACTAAAAATTCAAAGAGAAAGACACCCTTGAAGCGTGATGAGAAAGGGCTGGGAGTCGACCCAGTTTTGCAGAAACCAGGCATCCGTGTTCTGAAGCCAGCTCCACCAGATTTCCTGGACGTGGCAAAATCCACAAGACTCTGGTTATTCTAGAAAATGACCCAGGTTTCCAGGAAACCTGCAGCCGGTCACCGCCTAACTCCTTGCCTCCCTGGCCTCGCCTCCCCCTCACATGCCCCAGTCCCCTGAAGGCAGGCTTCCATCCTGGTTACTTCTTTTTTTTTAATGACTTTTATTTTTTCAATCACAGTTGATTTACAGTGTTCTGTCAATTTCTACTGTACAGCAAAGTGACCCTGTCACACACATACATACATTCTTTTTCTTAAATTATCATCTATCATATTCCTTCATAAGTGACTAGATATAGTGCCCTGTGCCTGATTCCTGAATTGCAGATGGAGGCGCAGGACCACGCTGCCACCCCAGGGCTGGGCCCACCACTGTGGGTGCTGCCCGGAGGAAAACCCCCACCCTGCCCACCTGTTCTTGGGAAAGAAAGCGTCAAAACCAAGTGAGGTCCCTGCCCCACCTCTACACTGGCTTCGTCACTGGCTTGCCCAGGGGAAGAAGCCAGAAAAACACTCCACCAGCTCCCAGGAACCCGAACGGAGGTTCACCACTTCACAGGAGTGGCTGACTCAAGTTTCCTTGGCAGAGAAGGTGGCTGGAAACGGAGGCGGGCCTCGCCACCAGCAACACCCCTTTCCAAGAACTCCCTCCCGGCTCCTCAGCCACCTGCTACATTCCAGAGGGCTGTGCTCACGAGGCGACTGCAGAAGGGTGTCCTCTCCCACCTCCACCAACTGCGTGGTGCCCTGGGCCATCCTGCAGGGGGGCCTGGTTGCAAGGGATTAGGAGTAAAAGCATCGCAACCACCCTCACAGCAGCAACACGCACAGAAGCCCAGAGACAATCCAAGAGTCACTGCCCAATGAGTGTGTCAGCAAAATGTGGTCCATCCACACAAAGGAACACTATTCAGCCTTACAAAGGAAGGGCATTCTGACACTTGCTACATACAATGTGGACAAACCTTGACAACATGATGCTCAGTGAAATAAGGCAGGCACAAAAGGACAACTATTCTAGGATTCATTTATGTGAGGTGCCCGGAGGGGTCAAATCCAGAGACAGAGGAAGTGGGGGGAGAGGTGGGCAGGGGCTGGGGGAGGGGGAATGAGGAGTTAGTGCTGAATGGGGACAAAGCTTCTGGAAGAAGATAAGATGTTCTGGAGGTGGATGATGGTGATGGCTGCCCCACAATTTGAAGGTACTCGATGCCCCTGAGCTGTCACTTAACATTTTTATCACAATTTAAAAAGAACAGGGAAGGGGAGTTCCCGTAGTGGCTCAGCAGTTAACGAATCCGACTAGGAACCGTGAGGTTGTGGGTTTGATCCCTGGCCTTGCTCAGTGGGTTAACGATTCGGCGTTGCCGTGAGCTGTGGTGTAGGTCGCAGATGCGGCTCAGATCTGGCGTTACTGTGGCTGTGGTGTAGGCCGGCAGCTGTAGCTCCAATTAGACCCCTAGCCTGGGAACCTCCATATGCCGCGGGTGTGCCCAGCCCCCGCCAAAAAAAAATATAATAACAAAATAAAAAGAACAGGGAGGAGGGACAAGTTAGGAGGCTGGGATTAACATATACACACTACTGTATATAACAGAGATGAGGAACAAGGACGTACTGTGTAGCACAGGGAAATCTACTCAATCCTCTGTAATAACCTATATGGGAAAGGAATCTGAAAAAGAAAGGATATGTGTCTATGTAGAACTGACTCACTTTGCTGTACACCTGACACTAACACAACATGGTAAGTTAAGGATACTCCAGTAAGATTTAAAAAAAGAAGAAAAAGAAAGAAACAGAAAAACAAAAGCAGAGTTCTATGACTGCTGAAAGCCTTGCCTTCAACCCCTTCCAAATGCAGGACTGGCTAGCACACCCGCAAACCCAGGCTCGCGGCCAGTCCCCTCACCTCACTCTACATTTGTTGACAAAAAGAGCTGGTCATTCCCAGGACCGAGTCAGTTTCTCGGCTCCGAGAAGGAAGTTGTGCCAGACTCCCTGCCCGGCCGACTCCACCTCGGAGACACAGGACAGCGGTCTCCAGGAAGCGCCTGCCCCCCCAGATCCCCGGCCACTGCCTCCGGGGACAGCCCACAGAGAACAAGAGAACTGGCCACAAACTCGGACCCCCTTAGAGCCACGTGGCTTGCAGGGACCCCCATCATCTGTTTCACGTACTAAAGTGTCATCTAAAATGTCATGTTAAAAAAAGTGCTGTGCTTTGAGAACAAAATCAAAGCATCTGAAAAATCACCTCTTGGAAACGGACTCTGGGCGTTTCCAACTCTAATGGAAAAAGGCAGCTTCTCCTCTTCCACTGCGGCCCCTTGAAAAAATAATAAACGCATACCTCCAGCCAGCGGATGGAGCAGCCAACGTCCTCCTCGCTCTCTGTCATAACAACCACGAAATGAGAATAACAAGTACTATGAAGCACCCGCGACGCGCCAGGGCTGGGCTGAGCGCTTTTCCCTGCGCGCACTGTCTCACTGAGTCTTCGCACGAGTTCCTGGGCAGAGTACCACTCGCTCTTTAAGTTTACAGATGAGGAAACTGAACCATCCTCTGATTTTCAGACATGCATGTTCCACAAATTTCAACGAAACTGTAAGTGGCATCTTATGCCCCTCTCTGCCTCTTACGATGGTAAGGGGGGCGGCGTGGCCCCCTTCTTCGGCCCATCAGCTAACAGTGCACCTCACCACTGACGGGGCGTCCAGTGAATGAAATGACCAGGGACGTTCCTGGCTCTCGGTCTCTCCAGGGAGGGGCTCTCCTCACCCTGCAGCCCAGCCCCTGCCTCACTGGGGACCCCGGGACTAGGAAGCTGAGTCAGCAGTGCTCCCCACTGTGGCCTGGCCAGTGTCCACCCAGCCCAGGGGCCCTCCCGCTGACCTTGGGGCCATGAATATTTGCACAAGGCTGCAGGGCACGTGAATCTCCTCTGGGACATTGTCCCGAGACAGCCAGTTCAAGCAAGGGGACAGAAGGCAGATGAGCCCACACTTGAGAGGTTCCCCTAGGACGCTGCTCCAGCAGAGGCCCAGAAGCCCTCCAAGAGACGGCGCTGTCCCGTCTCATCCCTTCTGTGGTTCCCTTCCCACAAATGATGGAAAGAAAGCCCGCGGGCCTTCACATCGCTGGGTCTGCTGTAGACGAGACACTGATTTATGACCAAATAATTCATCCTGCTGTCCGGGAAAGACTCGGCACTAGGCGTGCAGCTTGCAGCTGCCACTTCGCTTGGCCAGAGAGCAGGTGCATCCATCTTTGTCCTCCAAAGAGGGAATAAACCAAAGCGTAGAGTCATAATCGCCCTGTCTGCCAGAATAAGAGCCTGCAGGGGTCAAGGCAGCACACGGGGGCAGGGGGCAAGGCTCACGGGAGGGCACAACACATGGGCACGAGCCTCTGGTGCCATCCAGCTCCAGAAGCCCCTGCGTTCCTAGAGCAGAGCTGTGCCCCTCGGGAGAGGCTGTTGGCCCTGGCCACCCACAGCCCAGCAGGGCTTGTACTAGGCCTGAAGCCCGGGGGTTTTGCGCACCTGCAGCCACAGCTCTGACAAGAGGTCGGCGTACTCCCCGCTGAGCCCCAGGGCCCTGGAGACGCCAAGTGCCGCAGCCATTCCCAGGGACACGTGTCAGCAGTTACCGGCCAAGGACAAGTGACAACAGAGGGATCTAACCGTGATCCCAGCCCACCCTGTGGTCCTCCCCCTGCAGTGCCGGCAAACCTGCCAAATCTGGGTTGGGGGGGGTCAGTTCTCCAGCACAGCCTAGATCCCGGCTGCAGTCCTGGCCATGGGCCACGCTGCTTTTCTCCTGCCTCCAGCCCCCTGCCTGGGGCTGGGCCAGTCAGGCAGCAGAAACAACAAAGGGGGCTCAGCAGTTGGACTCGTGGGAAGGGGAGGTACCCGCGACGCTGCAGGCCCCTCCCAAGACTGAAGGGTCCAAACTCCCATCCACCGTCCACCTCTGGGATCCAAACCCTTGGGGAGGCTAAGGGTGGGACAGGCAGGAGAGAAAGGGGAGAAATGGGTTTGATTTCTGGTACCCTGTGGGGAGCAGCCCCAAACCCAGAAAGGCCGGACTCGGGGAGGAGCTGCAGACACTGAGGGAAGCAACCCCTCACCCCTCAGGATGCAGGGTGGCGCAAAGACAAGCCTTCCAAAAGAAGCCATAAAAAAGGACAGTGTCCAAGAGCCACATACCGTAGATCTCATTTGTATGAAATGCCCAGAAAAGGCAAATCCACAGAGAGAGAAAGCAGATTAGCAGGTCTGGGCTGAAGGCAGAGAGACTGGGAGAGACCGCTGCTGGGGGCGGGGTTACTCTGGGGCTGATGGGAAGGGTCTGGGATTAGAGTGGTGGCAGCCAGGTCACTCCATCTATGAATCTACAAAGCGCACTGAATGGTACACATACAATGGGAGAAGGAGATGGGATTTAAGGAAATGCAAGCTTTCTCAGGGAAGCTGTTAGAACAAAAAGGAAAAGGACCACCTCCAACCTCCAGCCCAGGTGATGAAACACGCCTCAGTAACAAAAGGAAACAAAATATCTTTAACAATGCCATAAAAGAACAGAAAATCTCTATCTATAGATACTGATAAAGTCTTTTTTTTTTTTTTTTTTTTTTGCTTTTTAGGGCCGCACTTATGGCATATGGAAATTCTCACGCTAGGGGTCGAACTGGAGCTATAGCTGCTGGACTATGCCACAGCCACTGCAACGAGGGATCTGAGCTGCCTCTGCGACCTACACCACAGCTCAAAGCAATGCTGGATCCTTAACCCACTGAGCAAGACCAGGATTCGAACCTGCATCCTCATGGATAATAGTTGAGTGCATTACCACTAAGCCATGACAGGAACTCTCTGAAGCGTATTTTTTTTTAACTCTCACCCAAAATTTTATTTTCCTAACATAAAAATTCCTCTAATTGTAAATCTGTTAAAAGAGGAAAAGGAGAAGTTCCCATTGTAGCTGAGCTGTAAAAAACCTGATTAGTAAGCATGAAGTCGAGGATTCGAGCCCTGGGCCAGCTCAGTGGGTTTTTAATCCGGCACTGCCATGAGCTGTAGTGTAGGTTGCAGACATGGCTTGGATCTGGCATTGCTGTGGCTACAGTGTAGGCCGGTAGCTACAGCTCCAATTCGGCCTCTAGCATGGAAACTTCCACATGTCTCATGTGTGGCCCTAAAAATAAAAAAATAAATAAATAAATAAATAAATAGGACTTCCCATCATGGCTCAGTGGTTAACGAACCCAACTAGTATCCATGAGGACTCGAGTTTGATCCCTGGCGTTGCTCAGTGGGTTAAGGATCTGGCATTGGCGTGAGCTGTGGTGAAGGTTGCAGATGTGGCTCGGATACTACGTTGCTGTGGCTGTGGTGTAGGCTGGCAGCTACAGCTCCGATTTGACCCCTAGCCTGGGAACCTCCACATGCCAGCAGGTGTGGCCCTAAACAAAGACAAAAAAATAAAAACAAAAATAAAAATAAAAATAAAAATAAATAAATAAAAGAGGAAAGTGAAATGGCTGAAAAACAAATAGGTGAACAGAAAAATCTGTAACAATGTGGCGATGGATGTTAACTAAACTTACTGCAATCATCACTCTGCAATGTACACATACATCAAAGTGTTATGTTGTACAACAAATACAAAGTTAAATGTCAATTACATCTCAGTGAAAATGAATAAGCAAACCAACCAGCCGAAGGAAGAGATAAGCAAATAAAAATTGTTTTCTTATTATTTTGGCTACCCCAAGGCATACGGAGTTCCCGGGTTAGGGATCAGATCTGAGCTGAGGTTGCAACCTACTCCACAGACGCAGCAACACCAGATATTTTAACCCCCTGTGCTGGCTGGGGATCACACCCATCTCCTGGTGCTACAGAGACACCACGGCTCCTGTTGTGCCACAGCAAGCACTCCAATGTAAAATTCTGATGATAAAAAAAACACTGAGGAGTTCCCATTGTGGCTCAGCGGAAACAAATCTGTCTAGGAACCATGAGGTTACGGGTTCGATCCCTGGCCTTGCTCAGTGGGTCAAGGATTCGACATTGCCATGAGCTGTGGTGTACACTGCAGACGCGGCTCGGATCCCGCGTTGCTGTGGCTGTTGCGTAGGCCGGCAGCTGTAGCTCTTATTCGACCCCTAGCCTGGGAACCTCCATATGCCGTGGGTGTGGCCCTACAAAGCAAAAAAAAAAAAAAAAAAAAAAGCAAAACAAAAAAATACCAAGAAGCTCCCTTGTGGCTCAACAAGTTCAGGATCCAGCATGGTCGGTCATTGCTGTGGCACAGGTTTGATCCCTGGCCTGGGAACTTCTGCATGTCATGGGTGTGGCCAAAAAAAAGGAAAAAAAATCCACTGGATCTGGAGACTCATGTTCATGGCAGCATTATTCACAACAACCAAAAGTGGAGCTAACCTAGAATCCATCCACAGATGAACGAATAAACAAAATGTGCTCCATTCATAGAGTGGAACATTATTCAGCCTTAAAAAGGAAGGAAATTCTGACACACACTGTGACGAGGATGAGCCTAGAGGACATTCAGTGAAACAGAAAGACAAATACTGTAGGATTCCACTGACAGGAGGTCCCTAGTGGAGTCACATTCATAGAAACTGAAAGTAGAAGGGTGGCTGTCAGGGGCCGAGGGCGGGCATGTGTGATGGGTTCAGAGCTTCAGTCTGGGAAGTAAAGAGTTCTGGGGGCAGGTGGTGGTGATGGTTGCACAAGAGTGTGAATGCACTCAGTGCCACTGAGCTGCACACTTGGAAATGGTCAAGACGGTCAATTTTATGTGTATTTATTTTACCACAATTAAACAAACAAATCCCAATGACTCTTTCCCACAGTCCTAAGTGACAGTGTGCGCTCTGGGACTGGTGAGTCCTCCACATCGCAGCCGTGCCCACGGCCTCCGCCCAGCCACAGAGCCTCCACGCCACGCAGACACACACCCAAGTGGGAAGAGGGCCCCAGAGGAGCAAGGGCTACTTGTATCTGCCCTCCAGCCCAGGGTTTCGTGGCAGAGGGTCGGCCACAGGTGTGTGGACAGCCGCCCCCCATCGGCCCCGGGGGGAGCCAAGTGAAGCACAAAGTTCCAGAACACCAGCACTCCAGCACATCTGTTTGTTTTGCAGGCAGACACAAAATACCGCGCTGTCTGGACCTGTGCTCGCCAACAGGAGCCTGTGAGCCAAGAAGCCAAAACAAAGGTGAGGGCAGCTAGGCCACCTGCTCAGCCAGAGCCAGGCTGTCAGCTGCCCGGCTGGGCAGGAGGTCTGTTCTAAAGGCTCCCAGGAACCCCTGTGGCCTGGGCGGCGGTAGTGGGGGGTACCAAGCAAGGCCTGTGGCTGCCAGGACGGCTCTCCCACCCCACACTCACTCTAAGCTACATGCAGGTGTCACTTCTCGGCCCGGGGAGGGGTGGGCACACCACCTCATCGCCAGCCAGTCCCTCATCCCAAAGCCATGCTCCAGCTGTCCCAGCCCTCACAGAACTCTGCAGCAAGCCACGCGTCCTGCTCTTCGAGGCCTCTGTGCACAGGCCTGCCTCTGCCTGGAATGTCCCCTCCCCTCTCCTTCTACCATGGCCCGACACGTTACTTTTCAGTGGGGTCTGCTCAAAACCACTAATGGGCCACCTCATGAGGCCTTCTTTGAGTAACCCAGCAGTTAGTCCCTTCTCAGTGCCCACCTGGTACTGACCTCCATCGCAGCCCCACTTATCAGATGTGTCTATGGGCTCCTTGGGGTCAGAGATGCTGTTGAGGCCTAAGCACAGGGCTTGGACCCCAGCAGGTGCTACACAAACTTCAGATGAACAGACAGACATCTGGTTAGATGAAGGATGGATGGACTGATGTTTGGATGGTGGATGATGACTGGTGTCAGTTAAATGCTTGTGTCCCCCTAAAGTCCACGTGTTGGAACCTAATCCCCAAATGTGATGGTGTCAGGAGGGGGCGAGCGTCTGGAGGTGATTCAGGCATGAGGGTGGAACCTTCGTGAATGGGATTAGGCCCTTTGTGAAAGAGACCCCAGAGGTTCCCTAAGCCCTTCAGACGTGTGAGGACACAGTGAGGAGACGGCAGCATATGAACTAGGAAGTGGACCCTCACCAGGTGCTGAATCTGCCAACACCTTCATCTTGGACTTCAAGCCTCCAGAACCCGGAGAAATAAATTTCTGTTGCTCATAAACCACCCAGGCTATGGTTCTCTGGTCCAGCAGCCCCAATGGCCTAAGGCACATACACGGACAGATGGAAGGGCTGACGGATGGATGATGGTTGGATGATGGATGGAGTGGCTCACGCTCAGCTATAGCTTTCTCAGGAACGTCTGCTATGAGGAACAGAGGGGTAAGTTTACTCACAGATTTGTGGCTTGAAAAAGATTCAGGATTCCAATGCCCTATTCTCTCAAGGTGGAGGCTGGTTGGTTTGTTTGTTTTTTAAATAGCCTGGATCAATAAATTACTATTTTCTTAACTTTCTGTTTCAGAAAATTTTAAGCACTTACAAAATTGAGAGCCCAGCGTCATGAATGCCACTTCCACCACCCAGCTGCCGTGACGGTGAGCCCACAGGCAGCCTTGTCTCAGGGAGTGAGACACGGGGATGCAGCAGGATGCGGCGAGAGACAGGGCGCGGTTAGCCGGGTGACTATTTTCCACCCCCGCTCCGCCACCGAAGGCAACTTCCTGGGCATAAGAAGACCGGCCCTACCTGCCTCACAGTTCCAGGGACAGGCTCTCAAGGGCTGAGCACAGAGGAGACACACCAACGTGCGGCTCCATCATCTTGTTTCACAATCAACAGGAATCAGGAGGCAGTGCGCTGCAGGCCAGGGATAGCAAACTGGCCTGCGGGCCAAACCCACCCTGTCACTGTGCGTTTGTGTGACCCGGGATCTGAGAACAGATCTTACAAAGATTTTTAAACAATTACATTTTGAATGGTTATTGAATGTAATGCTTCCATTTCACCTTTCAGCCGCAAAGCCTAAGCTGGCTACTCTCCTTCTGGCCTTTTAAGGAAAGGTCGGCCACCCCAGCACTGTGCAGGGAGGAAGGGGCTCACACAACCACCCCTACTTCTTTCTGATCCAGGCTCTGCCCTGGAAGCTTCTGCCCTGTCTAGGCTCCCGCTGTCCAAGCATCAGCAGGGCAGGCACCACCCCGCTAGATCTCAGTTGGAGTGGGGCTCAGATCCCAGAAGGCACACAGGTTCCGTGACAAGGTGCAAAGTCAAACCCAAATGCCAAGTGCAAAGTTCCAGTAAAGGGAGGGGTCCTCTCTCTTGCAAGACTGCCAGAGAGGGAATGCCGACAACTCCGGGGGTCCCTGGGGAGCCCAAGCCGAGCCCACTAACAGAAACTCTGAAGGAAAGCACGGACTTTGGCAGAGGCATCCTCGCCCCACAGGTGTGCAGACAGCTGGCACAGTCTCCTCTCCTCTCTGTCCTCGGCCTTCCAGACTGACCGACCCAGCCCCAGCACCAGGGGTCCCAGATGTCCCTGAGCCAGCCGGCACTGAGGATACTCAGAAAGTAACAGGGGCCAGACCAAGCGCCTCTCTGCAGAATGGATCCCAGGTGGGCCTTGGTGAGGCAGCAGACCGCTGGAGGACCAGTCATCTGTGCGGAAGGACGACCGTGCCCCAAGGTACCAAACATGCCCCACCCACAGCATAGAGCTGCAGCAGATATAGCCAAGCATGCAAGCCCCGCCTGTTGAAGGGCCAGCCTCGGCACCCGCGCTCCCGACCTCACAGGGCTGTGCTCTGGCTGGCAAGGCACCAGCTGGCACTTCCAGGCCTCCCACCGCCAACCACCTGCCTGGACACCACCACCTCTGCCCTGGCAGACGCCCTCCACGCTGCCCTTGGGCCTTCCCACACTGACGGCCCAGCCTCCTGCTGAGCCTTTCAGCATCCTGCCCAGGTGACACCTGCACAGCCTGAGCATCTGCGCCTGCCCTGGGGAACAGCCCAAAGGCTGGCGAGTGGGCGGGGAGAGATGACAAATTAACTGGGTTCCCATTCTTGGACACGCAGAGCAAATCCACCCTCTGACCCACCGTGGGCTCCCGGGACCCCGTCCCTGCAGGCAGCCAGACTCCTCAGGGTCTCTTGGGAAGACTGCTTTGGGACATCTGCCAACAAGGTTCTCCAAGTGACAGGCAGGTAACTCAGGGCAACATGACTTCACTTTATTTGGAATCACAAAACTAAAGAGATCTTGAAGATGCTACTGCGCAGCTTCCTCACTTATGGTGGGGTGGGGGGGGTTCAGGGGCCCACAGGGTTCAAGTGATTTACCAGAATCAGAACATCAGCCGATGGCACAGTCAAGATGGCCAACACGGAGGGAGTAGGTGAGAGCCTCAGCTCTGTAATCCACAAGCCAGGATTATTAAATTCCTGAAGTGCTGGCTCCCCACTGCAAGGAGCCCTAGAACAGCAGGATGGGCCTGCTGCAGTGGCAGACGGCTCGCCAGCATGGAGAGGTGTCCGTCACTCTCCTTTCTTCCCCAAACCCATTACACCATGCTGCCTGCCCCCCTAGGTGGCCTTGCTGTATGTAGCCGCATTCCCTCCGACACACACAACCTCACGATCACACAGCCTACACAACCACTAAGCCTACATGCTCCAAGTCCTCAGGCACAGGGAGGTGTTTGACCTGACAAGCCTAAGAGCATCCTGCTGTCCAGGCCCAGCTTCTTCCAGCTTCTGAGACCTGACTGCATGTACTACCACCCCTCAGATCCCTTTTCCACCACTGCATTCATCTTCCTTGGAGCTTCCCTTAAACCAGGCAGGAACTCCAGAATTAACTGGATGATGTTGTCCAGCTGACTGAATCCATGGCTAAGATGCACAGGAGGGAGGCCAGAACGCTTCTCAGTTCAGATGACAAGCAGTCCAGAGCAGCAAGTTCCACGATAAACAAGGGGACAGTGAGTTCGTTCCTTCCCTGCCAAGGGCCACGGAGTGGACAAAGGACTGTTACACAGCTGGTAGCCCCAGGGATCTTCCCAAATAAAAGGTGGGACTGGCGTGGCCCCAGCTCATACCTCTCCTTATCTAGGGCCTGTGAGGAGCACCAAGGAGTCAAGAGTTACAGTGAGAGCCCGTTTGACAAGAAGTCAAAGGACAGAAGGGGACTGATTGTAAAACCAAGGATAAATCAGAACAACGTTTCTGGAAGGTAATTTGGTGGCGGGTATCAAGGGTCTTCAAACCATCCACACTCCCGACTCTATAAATCCACTGACAGACACTCACCCTCAAGGAGGGAGCAGAAATGTGAATGGTGACCCATATAAAAAGATGACACGTTCGGAGTTTCCATTGTGGCGCAGCGGAAATAAATCTGACTAGGAACCATGAGGCTGCAGGTTTGATCCCTGACCTTGCTCAGTGGGTTAAGGATCCGGCATTGCTGTCAGCTGTCATGTGGGTCGCAGATGCAGCTCGGATTTGGTGTTGCTGTGGCTGTGGCCAGCAACTGTAGGCTCCAATTAGACCCCTAGCCTGAGAATCTCCATATGCCACGGGTGCGGCCAAGAAGCAAAAAAAAAAAAAAAGGATGACTTGTTCACTGAATATAATGAACGCCACGGAACTGTACACTGTTAAGACAAAATGTGGTCTAAACAAACAATGAGATTATTAATCAGCCTCAAAAAAGGAGGAAATTCTGACACAGGCTACAACACAGATGAACCTTGAAGACAGTATGCTTAGTGAAACAGGACAGTAATACTGTATGAGCTCACTTACATGAGGTCCCTAGAGCAGTCAAGATGATAGAGTCAGAAAGTGGAGAGGTGGGTGCCAGGGGCTGGGGAGGGAGGGGGAGTTACTGCTTAAAGGGGACAGATTTCAGTTGTGCAAGATGCAAAGAGTTGTGGAGATGGATGGTGGTGACGGTTGCACAAATAATGTAATATACTTACTACCACTGACCTACACGTTAAAAAAAATAGTAACTTTTGTTGATATGTTATATGTATGAATTATTATCTTATATATATATAACCATAATCTAAAAAAGTTAATAAAGCAATACACCAAAACCCATCAAACTGTACATTTTAAATGAGTGAATTGTATAGTATGTGAATTATATCTCAATAAAGCTTTAAAAAAAAAATGCTTGTTGAAACATTATCATAACCAGCTACATTCAGGAAACATTAAATGGCCAACAAAATTCATTAAAATTAGATCAATTAAACTATAACTCTATCACAAAGTAATAATGTAGCCCTTAAAAAAATGTGAACAAAATATTCAGTAAAACAAGAAAATGCTCATGTTAACTGACCAAAGCAGGACACCCAAGTATGCAGCCAGATCTCAGTTACATAATATAGTCATAGCTCTGATTTTGTATAAAGTTGGGGTGAAAAGAAAATCTCTCTTAACACTGAGCAGAAACCTGTTTCCCTGAAGCTTCTAACCGTGAATAACAGATCAGCCTTCCAGAAAGAAATCCATTCCCTCACCCACATGACAACTATTCAAAACACAAGTCAAATGCTCATGGACTCCCAAAGGGGCAAGGTTCTCAAGCCTGGCTGCAGAGATCACCTAAGGAGATTTCTAGAAACCCAGCTGGCTCGGGGAGGAAATCAGATAGCCCTGAGCGAAGTGCTTATGAAGAGTGGAGGCCTCTGGGAGCCAGGAGCAGCCAACAGGCAAGTAAGAAAACAGGAACCTCAGTCCTATAGCCACCAGGAACTGATTCTGCCAACAACCTGTGTTTGGAGGGGACCTGGAGCCCCAGATGGGAACGCAGTCCCGGTTGACACTTTGCAGCCTTGGGAGAACCTGAGGAGAAGACCCAGCTGGGTTGTGCTGGGACTGTTGACCCACAGAAACTGATACTGATTAAAACCAAGGAGAACCTCACAAATCAGTCTCTCCAGGAGTGACCAGCCGTGGGTTTTTCTAACTACAGCAGAGGCAGTCCATGTGGGCAGCAGAACAGAGATGCTGCCTTCGATCTCCGCCAGGCCAAAGGCCCCTGGTTCCCGTAACCATCCTGCTGAGTCGCTGGGCTTGGTGGCATCGAGCAGAGTAAAACCACAGCCTTGAGACATCCCAGGACACCAGGTAGGGCTTGGGCTCCTAGATGTCACATACTGTCCTGCTGACCACAGGAAGAAGCTCCAGTCAAATGAACTCCCATTCAGATTTTTCCCAAATGAACCGAATTTTAAAAAGCCCCATTGACCCAGCTGGGTCCTGACCCACTGCTCCTGCCGGGTCTGCACACCTGGAGCCCAAGTGGGACAGGTGTGGGCTGTCAGCACACACCCCGATGACGGAGGGAGCTCCCTGAGAGAAAGTCCCACCAGGGCTTTTGATGTCCGAGGTCTTATTCACAGTCATGCCCCTTCATGCCCGGCTCAGAATCAATAAACATAAAGTGACCCTCCTTCCTTAGGAATGGCTCCAATTAATTCACACACTTGAGGGAGCCCGGTGCTTTGGGGCCAGAGAGAAAGGAGAGAGAGCGAGCACGCACGAGACAGCGAGACAGGCACATTCCGTTCCCCTCCCGGTGCTGTCCCCGCACCCTGGTTCTGGCAGCCACGCCCTTACCTGCTGCACCGCAACAGCCAACCTGATGGTTTCCCACTTGCCCGTGCGGAATCAGCTTCTCAGTCCAACAGCTGGAACAAAGTGCCTCTCCAGGCGGCCAGCGGGCCAGTCACAGCCACCCCTCCCTCTTTTTTTTTTTTTGTTTTTTCAGGGCCGCACCCGTGGCATATGTAAGTTCCCAGGTCAGAGGTCAAATAGGAGTTACCGCTGCTGGCCTACGCTACAGCCACAGAACACTAGATCCGAGCTGCATCTGCAACCTACACCACAGCTGGTGGCAATGCTGGATCCTTAACCCACTGAGCGAGGCCAGGGATCGAACCCGCATCTTCATGGACACTAGCGAGGTTCTCAACCTGCTGAGCCACAACAGGTACTCCCAGTCACAGCCCGTTACTCTTCCTCAGCCCCTCTGCCAGCGTTTTTGGACCCCGAGACTGCAGACTTGGCAGGACTAAAGGCAAGCACAGGGCCCACGAGGCTTGGGAAGCTAAGGGGACAAGGAGTGAGGGACCAGGTCTTCGACGGTTCCCCATATCCCCCTTTCTGGAGTCTCGCATGTTCCTCCCCAGAGAAGAGTCTGTTACAGTCACTCACACCATCTGGCCGCTGACAAAATGCCACAGGAGGGAACCCAGACTTATGTTAATCATCACAACCCGGATTTTTAGAGCTGAATTCTGATGGTGGCTGCCCAGTGGGCGCTCAGGTCTCGGCTCCAGACTGTCACCACCACCCCACGGGGCCCCAAGTCAGCTACTTTCACCCACGTTCCTAATGGAGAAAGCAGAAAGCTTTCAGAAGCCACCATTGATAAGGGAGTCACATTTTTCAGCCTAACATCTAAGATGTGAGCAAGACCAAATTCTGCTCTCACACGTGGCGCCTGACACACAGACCCAGAGGGCTGGGCATCTCCTAAGATAATTCACAGGTCAGGTCGCTGGGACCTCCAGCCAACTGGACAACTGCTCTGAGCCCAGCCAGGGACCCCTGCACCTCAGAGGGTACAGCAGAGGTAGGCATGGGCGTGGCTGGCCCCGTCCACGACATCAGGGAGGGCCAGGGACGAAGCTCACTGTGTCTGTTCAACTATGAGTCAGTCCCTCACCTAAAGCCTCAGGCAGCTCAGCTCTGGGGGTCCCGGCGCAAAATGCAGCCCGTTCCCCAGGCACTCTCCGCCTCCTCTAGAGCAGAGGCCTCAGCCAGCTCATCCTCTCCAGGGTCCTGCCGTCCAGCCACCACCCAGGCCCGGCGATGCAAGGCCTGAGGCAGAAATGGTGACATCAAGCTGGTGAGACAAGCCAGATGCAAGAAGACAAGTGCTGTATGGGTCCACTTAGGAGAGGCCCTGGGGCAGTCACAGAGGTGGCCAGGTGCTGGTGCTGGGGGGAGTCACTGTTTAATGGGGACAGAGTGTCAGTTTGGGGAAATCAGAAGGTTCTGGAGATGGACGGCGGTGATCACTGCACGACAAGGTGAATATACTTAATGCACTGAGCTGGACACGTAAAATGCTTAAGATGGTACATCGGGCCCCGCTGTCCAGCGTCCTCCCTACACGGTACAGGGAAGCGCCCTCTGCTCTTCAGAGCCCCGGCCAGCTGCACAGGAGCTGGGTGCAGCTCTTCTCACCGCTTCCTGGATTCCTCCTTTGTTTCCTACTGATGGAAGAAAGTCTGTGGTTTTCACTTCCTCCCTTAGGACCTCACAATCACTAAAAATGAGAAGTCAGTGGTTGTAAGATTTCCTTCTAGAAACTGGGGGCGGGGGGAGAAGGGGGAAGACTCTGTGAGAGAGATCAAGTGGCCTCTCTCTCCCCGTGACTCTAAGCATCCCAGGCCCCCAGGAGTACAAGGCCAAGCAGTCCAGGAACACTGCAAGAAGACCCCATCCCACCCACAGGGCTGGGCGCAGGTGACATGGGTACAAGGTCCCGGGTACCCTGGGCTGAGGGGAACAGCCCTCCAGACAAAGCAGCCCATTTTTCCGGAGGCCACAAAGCAGAACAATACATCCGTATCCGTATTGCGCCTTAAGATGTAAGAACTCCAGGGAGTTCATGGCTCAGCGGTTAACGAACCCGACTAGGAGCCATGACGTTGCGGGTTCAATCAGTGGCCTTGCTCAGTGGGTTAAGGATCCAGCGTTGCCATGAGATGTGGTATAGGTTGTAGATGTGGCTCAGATCCTGTGTAACTGTGACTGTGGCTGTGGCGCAGGCCAACAGCTGTAGCTCTGATTCGACCCCTAGCCTGGGAACCTCCATATGCAACATGTGCGGCCCTAAAAAGCGAAAAGGAAAAAAAAAAAAGATGTAAGAACTCCACTCAGCCCGGGGACATATCACGAGAGGGAACAGAGGGGGATGAAGACCCCACCAGGCCCCTGGGTTCCCCTGGAGTGCTTCCTGGGGTCCTGCTGAGCCCAGAGGCCAGCACCTGCCGGATTACACACTCCTCCTTTAAAATCTGTGCTAAGTGGCATTCGATCAAGTGACACTAGGTGTCCCAGGGGGCGACTCTATGAGACCACAAAGAGGGCCAGACCCCCAGGGAGCCATGGTCCTGGGCACAACCTCCCCCACAAAACCCCCGCAGAGGGGGCATCCTTGCCAGCCAGCAGAACCAAGGCCCTGAACAAGGCCACACACTGGATCTCAGGTCAGTCTGGGTAACTTCAAGGTCTGTGCTCCCTCCCCAGACTAGGTGGACAAAGGTTCCAGAAGGCCGACCTTGTTTCATGCAAGGGTTTGTGCCCGCACGTCACCCGCAGAAATCTCTTCCCGCTCCCCCGGCAGACCAACTGACCTCAGCATTTTTTTAATGGAGCGGGTCAGGCCCATAAAACAAAAAAGCTTCAAAGGTCCTTCTTCCGCCAACAGAGGCTCCTGAGTGGAGGACCCCCTGGGGCTGCTCCCCTGGCCCTGGGCTCTGTCAGCCTGGCTCCTGCAGGGGCTGAGGCAGCAGGGCTCTCCCCCTCCTGCCGGTGTCCCCACGCTGTCCCCCAGTCAGCCGGAACCAGCTCCTTCCCAGTGCTTCCTGGGCCACGCGCCGACCCTCTATGCACAGCACCACCCACCTCTGTCACCCCTTCCCAGACAGCCTCCACCCCTCCCAGGATGGCCCGCAGCAGAGCCATCAGCATCACGACCCTCCCCAGGGTCCTTGACCGCTGGATGGAAAAGGCGGATGGACGGCACTGTCCTTCCAACACGTGTGTCCTCTTAGGCCCTTTGCCACCTGTCCCACTGGAGGAATCTGAGCCAAGTGCCCCAGGAGAATGTAAGAAGTGAGGACACTTTCTAGGAGATTTTTTTTTTTTATGGTCACACCCATGGCATATGGAAGTTCTCAGGCTAGGGGTCAAATCTGAGCCACAGCTGCTGGCCTACGCCACAGCCACAGCAACGCAGGACCCAAGCCGCATCTGTGACCTACATCTCAGCTCACATCAACACAGGATCCTTAATACACTGAGTGAGGACAGGGATTGAACCTGCATCCTCACGGACACTATATCAAGCTCTTAACCTGCTGGGCCATAGTGGGAAATCCTGGGAGATTTTTGATTGTCTGTTTGCTGCATGACTGATCAGGTCCCCTCCATCCCTGGGGGGATGTCATTCTGGGCCCGCTCCATGAGATGGGCATCAGCCTCCAGCCTAGGAAAGAGGCCAGCGTCGGCCCTGCCGGGGTCCACCTGACCTTGGGCAGGTGCGTGTGTCTCACACCCCCTCAGACTCAATCTGCCAACAGTGTATAATTATGATAATAATCTCCCTCCGGCCACTTCACAAGAATGTTCCGAGGGCACATGAAACAGCCTCCACCAAAGTCACATTTACGACCCGGTCAGGCATCACTGTCTTCCTCCACCCCAGCCCTCTCCCCTGGGCACCAGCCACTGCCCTATCACTGTCCTTTGCAAGGTCGAAGCGGTGAATGCCAGAGTCCAAGACGGCTGGTTAGTAGGCCCCAGTCTGCGATCTAGGGGGCTCTTAGGGCTGAGTGGGAGCCCAAGCCTCAGCCAGGAGGGAAAACAGCCTCCAGGTCATCTCCAACGATCATCATCACCCCCACCTCTACCCCAAAGCCAAGGTCACTTATTAGATAGGGGTAAGTTGGGCGGCTGAGCAGACACCTCAGAGATGGGGTCTGATGCCATCTGTGATCCACAAGCACCCACGGAACCTGAGACCCAGACATCAAGGTAGGTCCTTGTCTTAAGGTGCTCACTACCCTGAAGGAGGAAGCTGGACAGACACACAATTAACAGGAAGTAGTTGCAAACACACAGTTAAAGAAAGGTACACAGTCAGGGAAGGCGCTGGGACATCACAAAGGTTCTGCTTCTCTGTGCTGGTTTTTAAAAGACAAAGCCCTTGGAGAAAAGCCTTCTCAAAAACTCACAAATAAAGGCAAGAGAGAATTTCCAGGAGACAGTACCTGGCACTTAGTAGATGCTCAATAAATATTATAAGTGATCAAATGGGAAGAGTTGGTTGTCTTGGTAAGGGGAATGTAGGTATAAACCAGGATAAAGGAGATGTGGGAGGAGCTCCCATTGTGGCTTATCAGTAATGAACCTGACTAATATCCATCAGGATATAGGTTCAATCCCTGGCCTCGCTCAGTGGGTTGGAGATCCAGCGTTGCCCAGCTATGTTGCCTCAGCCCCACCCAGTGACCCCCACACAGCACCTCACTTGATTCCTCCTAAAATCTGGCTGCTGAGGCCAGCACACAGGGACTCACTGAGAGCTGTGGGCTAACCTGTGTCCCAAGTTCATACGTTCAAGTCCCAGCCTCCAGCACCTCAGAACCTGGCTGTATTTGAAGATGGGTTTTGTTTCATTGGTGGCCCTGCCCATGACATGTAAAAATTCCCTGGGTCAGGGACAGAACCTGCGCCACTGTAGTGGCAACACTGGATCCTTAACTACTAGGCCACCAGGGAACTCCAGGAGGTGGGTTTTTTAAGAGGTGATTAAGTTAAAATGGCCTGTCAGGGTGGGTCCTAATCCATTCCGACCTGTGTCTTTATAAGACACACCGGGAGTTCCCGTCATGGCACAGCAGAAACAAATCTGACTAGTATCCATGAGGATGCAGGTTTGATTTCTGGCCTCGCTCAGTGCTGTGAGCTGTGGTGTAGACCGAAGATATAGCTCGGATCTGGCATTGCTGTGGCTGTAGCGTAGGCAAGCAGCTACAGCTCTGATCCGACCCCTAGCCTGGGAACCTCCATATGCCACAGGTGCAGCCCTAAAAAGACCAAAAAAAAAAAAAAAAGACACACAGAATCACAGGTGTCCAGGCACAGAGGGAAAAAGGGATGTAGGGCAAAAGGAGAGGCCTCCAAGGAAACCAACCCTCCATACCTTGATCTTGAACTTCCAGCCTCCAGAATTGAAAGGAAAATAGATTTCTGCTGTTGGAAGTCCCCCCAGTCTGTGGCACTTTGACCCAGAACGCTAACACACTGGACTGTTTCAAACACTTGGGTATGAAAGCCAAGGAAATATCACAGCACTAAAAGGTGTCTTTCTAAAGAGAACACACCCATTAAGGACCAGAGATGGGGCACCAAGGATGAGAATGTGTCCCCAGAAACTTCAAAGCCCTGCTTGAGTGACATAAGCTGGACACGTTACATGATCTCACTGACATGAGGTGCAGAGGATGAGTAAATTCACGGGGACAGAAAGCACTTGCCAGGGGCCCCTGGGGGTGGAGAGGAGATGAGTTATCACATAATGGATACAGAGCTTTATGTCGGAATGATGAAAAGTTCTAGAGATAGCGAAGGTTACACAACCATGTGAAGGTACCGAATGTCACGACACTGAATGAAGGTTAAAATGCCACACTATGTCACATGCAATAAAAAAAAAGTCTGTCATATGTTACATAAAGAACTCATTTAACATTACATTTTTTTAAAAGGAAGGGGAAACAATCCTCCAGGAGCCACAGGGATTGTAATTCTGGTCGGGGCACTGACCCCGTGGCGCTCGTAGTTAATTAAATCCACTACCTCCCCCTGAACGTAGACCCCTCCCGCTCATACTCTACTGCGTCCTCTCCCGGGCACCTGGCTCACCTGGACTCTGTCCTAGCGAGGGTGGCTGTCACATACGGGAGCCCTCTGGGCCACAGGACTCCCAGCCAGCGAGGGCTGGTGACTATGGAAGCCAGAAGAAACAAATGAGGCAAAAGCGAGCTACCTCCCCTTGGGCCCACACAAACCAACACTCTCAACTCCAGCCTTAGCAAAGGGTCCAGAATGCTCCTTTCTGTTCCCCAAACAAGAAAGTCAACCCTCCCGAGCTGGAAAATGCTTGTAAAACTCCATCTAGATTCCACTGCCACCTTGTTGATGACTTAAGTGAGCTCAGACTCGCCCAGTTCTGTCCACCCGGCCTCTGTCCCCAGGAAGGAGCCTACACTCAACCTGGAGGGGACCACAGGCTCTGGTCCAGGGACACCGCTGGAGCCACCGCCAGGCCTGGGTGACCTTTTACAGCCCCACGATTACTCACTCACACTGGTCGCCGGTCCATTCAACCACCCAAGAGAAAAACAAAGGCGCGATCATTCTGATAACACGTCACCAGAATCCAAAGGCAAATTAAGCCGCTTCACAGAAATGTGGAAAAACAGGGCAGTGACTGGCACCAGCGCCCACAAAGAAACACAAGATCTGGGGGTCCCACCTTACGAAGGACACACGGGGCTGGGGGTGCCTCAGATCTAAAACAGGAAAGACCCTTGATTGTGTGGCCTTTCTGAGGAAAGGGTCCCAAAATCCTCCAAAGGGGTTTAAGGGACAGGTACAAGCACAGCTGCCAGGACGTTTCCCAATGAACAGCCAGATTCCCAACTCACCCCCCTACCACCCCTGCACCCCCAGAAAGAAGAAGGGGGGTCTCTGGCATGCACTCTGAGCCGGGCTCCACCGGAGGCCCGAGGATGATCCAGGGATCCCGGCTTCAAAACACACGTGGATGTGCCCGCGTATGGATGACACCTGGAGACAGGACGCAGAAGTTAAATAAGCCAGACCCAGAAGGACACATACAATGTGTGATTCCACATGAGGCTCCGAGAGTCATCAAAGCATAGAGACAGAAAGCAGAAGAGAGATTCCCGGGGCTGGGGGAGGGGGTGCTGTTATTCGATGGGCACAGAAGTACAGATGGAAAGTTCCAAAGATGGATGGTGGTGATGGTCTCACTACAGTGTCGATGTACTTGATGCCACTGACCTGTACTTAAAAATGGCTAAAAAAGTGGATCAAGACGGTAAATTTTATGTCATATATATTGTCCCCAGCACCCCCCCAAACTCACAGAGGCCTTTGCTCCCACTGCTCCTCGGGGCAGACGGCCCCCCCCCCCCCCGCCCTCTGCCACTGCAAGGCTGCTCTCCAGTGCAGCTGGGAGCTTCCCTGATCACTGAACACCTAAGTGATGTGTGTGTTCCTGCCTCCCATCAACCTGTAAGCTCCCAGACGGCAAGGACCTTATCTCTCCTTCTTTGCAACCCTGAGTGGAACCAGGGACGGGCCTGCACACAGCATGGCTCACAGCCAATGGGTGCTGGGTATGTGGAGCTAAGAAGGACCCCTGGACCAACCCGGCCACAAGGGCCTGGAAGCCCAGCTCTGCCACTTCCTGGCTGCATCCTTGCCTGCACACGGGCAGCCCCACCCCAGGGGATGTAGAGCCCACGAGAAGCCCCACGTGAGGCCCGCCATCCCTGTGCCTGGCACACAGCCTTCCCTTCAAGTCATGGGTACAAGAACCCGCTCACCCAAAGGGACTCCGAAGCCATCAGATCTGGCTCCCCGACGGCTGATGCCGCCACCACAGAGAATAAGGTGATTTCCACTGCCGCCCCACACTGTACTTTTTCTCATGGTCCCTTTTCAGAGGCGCAGCCATGACTGGCACGCCCCACACCCGTCTAAAGAACATGGGTAAATAGCCAAGACATAGACAGATGGCAGGGCCAGCGCGGTCCTTCCTTCCCCTCCAGCTGCAACCCTCAGGAGGGGGCTGGGTACCGAGTTCACAGCCTTACAGCTGAAACCACCTGGAAAGAGAACGTGAGCCCTTGAGGACATTCAGAGAAGGGTCCAGAAAGCACTAAGAGTGGAGTCCAAGTTATAAAATTAACTCAGCTGAGAACCTACTCCGCGTTGCCCACAGAGCCGGGTTCTCCCAGCTGCAGGCGCTGAGAGGCAGGGGAGGAGCTGACAGGGTGAGGAGAGGGCCTGCAGGGGGCCGTGCTTTCTGGAAACTCAGAATCCCCCCAGCAAGAGCACATCGTTTCAGATTCTGGGTCTCCATGAAAACCTCTCATTTTCTGCTTGATTAACAACGCTCTCCCACGCCATGGTGCTGGGGGCCAGTTTGAGCGGGCTTGCTCGGCCGACAGCTGGCCAGACCAGGCTGGTGCCCAGCGACCGCAGGGCAATCCTCCAGACCCCTGACGGGCTGAAGTGCCTGCAAAGCAGGTTTCTAAATACTACAGCCTTGCGCCTCCCGCGAGGGACTCGGGATGAGGCTGGGCCAGGCCACAGGTCCCAGCAACACACCACCCCCGCCCCTGCCGCTGATGGAATGGAATCGGCAACTAGATGTGCCTAAAACAAACAAGGCGCAAGGCCGACTGCAAAGAGGCTGCACCGCAGAGCCAAAAATAGCCTCACCGGTTTCAAGAGAATTCTGGAGAAGGAAGCACGTACAACGCCATCAGCAAAAAAAGAAAAATCAATGGAGCAGAAAACCAGATCAGCCCAACAGGGACCCTGACTCAGAGGCTCCCCCCGATGGCCTCACGCCCCGCCCCCACCCCCTCCTACTTCAACCACAAACAGCGCCTGGCTCTCAAAACCCAGTCCCATCACTCCAAGCCTCACAGTATTTGTACACAGAAGTTATATACACGATCCCATAGGTTGAATCTTAGGACCGGGAGTCAGACCATGAACTTGGAGCCCAACATAAGTGCCAGTGAGCAGAAATCCCTGGGAAGACCAGAACGATCCGAAAACGGAGCTGGGGTGACAGGCACAGGGGTGAGTAATGATGGGTGATGTCTTCCATCAAAACCAGGCAGATCAGGGCGGGTGTGGCTCTGCTTCAGCCCCGGATAAAATCTTCACCCTGTGGATCCTCAGTGGCCCACTGAGTCAGAACTGCCTGTCACCTCACTTCCTTCTAATGCATATTTTCACCTGCTCTGACTTGCGCAGAAGCTGCGAACCTGACACTCCTATGGCCTGGGAGCAGCTGGCCCATCTTTGGTTCCCCAAACGTGTCGCATAACTAACTCTTCCAGGACAGGTGGCAGGGACTGCCCAGGACACAGCTCAATCCTGGCTAAAAGCATCCACCCAGGCGGCAGAGGTGACCCCCTCTGTATACCATCCCCATGCGCCGGTGGTGGGATCAGAGGACAAGGAGGTGACTGCCCAGGGCATCCTGGTCTCGACCCACAGAGAGTATGGTCTGGAGAAGCACAGGGCTCCAGAAACAAAGGAAGGAGCCATACACCGGTCCCCAACACCACCCCTCCCACACTGGGAATCTGCAATCAGGAGGGTGGGTTGGAGTTTGTTCAGGCACAGGATCAGTGAGAATGCTTCCAATCCACAACAGTATCTGAAAGTCACTCCCCCAGGTATCTACCTGTTCCTCCCCGGATTCCCGAGCACTCAGTGGTTTCCAGCCAGGGGTAGGTGTGACCACCAAGGCCGTGGAGGTACCCACCTGCGTCTCCATGGAAGGCGCCGTCCTGAGGCAGCCTGCCGGACACGCTGTCCCCATCGCTGGGCCAGATCTGCCCCGTCTTGCGGACACCTACAATGGTGGCCTCAGACACAACCACCTGGCCCTGCCGGTGCCGCTTCTGGCACTGGGGGGTGGGGGGGCTGCTGCTGTCCAGGGACTGTTGGGAGTTCTGCGAAGGCGAGCGGCTCTTGTCCCGGAACATGCGGTAGGTGGTGGGGCTCGGGGACACGCGGCTGGACTGGCCCGAGGAGAAGTCCTCCTCGCTGGAGGTGAGGTTCTCGTTGGAGCTGCAGTCCGGGGTGTAGCCGCCTCCGCTGTCCTCAAAGCTCCGAGGGGAGTAGGACCTGCGGGGCCAGGTAAGGCGCTTCTCCTGCTCCGAGGTGCTCTGGCTGCGCTGGAGCGGGCCCTTTCCCTCCCCTTCCGCCATCATGCCCCCGACGTAGATGCTCTGGTAGGGCTGGTACTCCAGGGGCGGCCAGGGGGGCCTGCCGCCGCCATTGGCGTTGATCAAGTTGTCCTTCAAAAAGCGCGGGTTCAGCTCCGCGTCCTCGTAGTCGCCGTCGAGTCCGCAGCTGCTCTCGGAGGTGCGTCCGCGGTAGGAGGGCCTGGACAGGTCCACCGGGCCGGACCCGGCGCCCTGCTGGGACTTCTTGCGCTCCATTTGCATGGCCTGGCTGCCCAGGGAGCTGATGCGATCCGACACGTCTTTGTCGTTGACCTTCACCAGGCCGCGCTCGTGGTGGAACTCGACGTTCACGTAGAAGGGTTTCTCGGTGTCTGTCGCAGTAGGCTGGCCGGCGCCCTTGCGGATTCTCTCGAAGTTGGAGCGCAGCGCCGCCACGCTGGTGGGGGGTCCGCGGTCGTCGCGGTCCGCGGCAGCGGCGGCCCCGGGCCTGCGTGTAGCCGCCGGCCTGGCCTTGTTCGGAGAGCCCTCCCCGTCGGGCCGCGCCTCGGGCTCATCTACTGGCGGAGGGTCTGCGCCGTCGGCGGGCGCGGGCGGGAGGCGCGGCGCGCGGGGCTCCGCGGCGCCGTCCGGGGGTTGCGCGGCGCGCCGGAAGCCCCAGCGCTGTCGGTCGTAGCTCTTCTTCTCCTTTGCCAACAGCGTCTGCAGGTAGATCATGCGGAAGCGCTCCTGGTTCACCTCCTGCTCCAGGCGCCGGATGGAGGCCTTGCAGCGCTCCAGCTCCTGCTCGATGTCTCCCACCGAGCGCAGCTCCATGCGCGGCGGCTCCGAGTCCGGGAACTGCGCCTTCCACGCCTCGGCGAAGCCCACCGGGTCCACCATGGCGCTGCCGGCCTCACCTGCGCTACCCGGCTGCACGCGGGGCCCGGCTCAGCGGCGGCACGGCGGCCTCGCCAGGCCCGGCCCGAGGCGCCGGGCGGCCCCCATGCCCCCGGCTGGGCGGCGGCGGCAGCAGCGGGGGGGCGAACAATGCCCGCCCCCTCCCGGGCCGCAGGTGAGGCTGCGCCCGGGCTCCCCCGGCGTGGGGCGGGGCGCCGGGCGGGCGCGCGCGAGGGCGGGGGAAGGGCGCGGGGCTGCGCGCGTCGCTATTGTGTGCGGGGCTCCCGGCGCGCGGGGCGGGCACTGCCTCCTCTCCGCCGGGCCCTTTAGCCCATGGCCGCTGCTCACACGCTGCTCCTTGGGCTCCCGCGCCGCGCCCGGCCACCACCTCCCCGCGCTACACTCTGCCCGTCGGCTCTCGCCGCACTCGCGCCCGGCCCGCACTCGGCGCCGCAGGAAGGGGAGGGCCGGGGGGCGGTGGCCGCGGCGCGGCGGACGGAGCGGGAGGGCCTCTTAAAGGGGCCGCTCCACCGCCCAGTTGTGGCCCTGCCAGCGTTCCGGCGCCTGGGGAAACTGAGGCCTGGACAGCGAGTTCCGCATTCCTGGGACAGGAACCCCGGATCCACATTGCTCCTCAGCCCGCCGGCCCCTCACCGGCATCAGGGCTGAGCGCGCCCCCAGCAGGGTCCTGCCCAGTGCAACGAGTCTCCAGCACTGGGGTCCCGGGGTGGGTGATGAAGCCACATCTGCCACACGGGATTGTCACAGAGATAATCAATAGAGATTTCTCCCTGAGGCCACCTAATACCCAGCTCTCCCTTCCTGCGGTCCTAAACTGGGCGTTCCTCCCAGGGATGCCTGACTCAGAACTTATCTGTGTATCCTGCCTCTAAGGGGGTCGAAAGGGGCTGGGCAAAAGATAGGATACCCTAGGTGGGCAGTGAAACAAAATCGTTTCTCCTTCCCCAGGGAAGCCCAGCGATCCTAGACACAAAGCAGAACGTTCACTGGAGGGAGTTTGGGGGGTGCAAAGTGACAATACCCCTACCATCTGGCAGGGTGAAGGGAAAAGGACACCAGATTTGTTAAGCAGAAAACCAGGCTTGAGTCCTGCCCCCCCACCCTGCCTCCCAGTGTCACTGTTTCCTGAGCCTTGACAGGAGTCCCCTATTGTAACCCCCCTGGGGGGCTGTTGTCACTGCATGGATGTGAGAGGTTATCTCGCCCTCCCTCCCCCAGGTTTCAGTGCCACCCAGAACGGATGCCCTGACATCTAATCTAGAGGAACAGAGCCCAGGGCCAGCAGCCAGACTGGCCTGGCTGGGATTCAGCTCTCTCCCACTCCAGGCTTTGTGACCTTGGAGATTCCCTTTCCCTCTCTGAGCAGAAGTTCTGTCCTCATGTGGAAGAGAGGACCCCTCTTGCATGTCATAAGCACTGCATGTAAGGCAGCCAGATGGGACAAACAGAAGACACTCTGTTCCTTCCATGGCTCTTTAATGTTGGTGCCCTGGGAGAATGGCAGGAAAAGCCCTGGGGCAGGACTCGCTGACACCCCTAGGCACAGCTCAAGGCGGCCCCCTGCAGGCTCTCCACCCTCCTGCTGTCCCCTCCCACTCCTCTGAAAGGCCGACAGGGCCCTTGTAAAGCCTTTTTGCAGGCGAGGAAATGGGAGCTGATGCCTTGAATCTGGGGCCAGCAAAGCCAGGCTGGAATCCCAGCAGTGTTCACATCCTGAGGACCATTTCTTCAAAACAGGTGTAAAAAAATCCTGACCTCACAAGGCATAACACACAGCAGCTCACTTTGGTATCAGCTGCCTTCCTGGCAGACTGGAACCCAGGACTCTGGGACCCCGTTCCCTGGCCATCAGCAGGGCTAATCCAAAAAGCACAAACTGCTTTTTTCCCTTGCTGATGGGTCCCTCAGTTTCCAGGGGGAAGAGACACTGTCCAGAGACACTGTCATTAAGTACCTGGGGAAGAAAATACTTTCCGGGGGGGGGGGGCTGCCTCTGTCAGTGAGCTGTCCCTTTATCTGATTTGCAGGCCCTGACTCAGCCCACCTTAAATACTGTATGCACAACAAGCTCACATCAGAAACTCTGATGCTGTTAGGCTGGGTTTGCAAACTTTTGGCAGAGCAAGTGGCTTGTTAGGCACAAGGACACTGTAAGATAGTGGCTATCTCCCCATGGGACAGCTTCTTCTGGCCCCAAGGTCATTCCTGGCATCCTCGGAGCCATCCCTGAAAGCGCTCCCACCCTGGATCTCTCTGCTCCTTTTTTTTTTTTTTTTTGTCTTTTTGCCTTATCTAGGGCTACACCCGCGGCATATGGAGGTTCCCAGGCTAAGAGTCTAACAGGAGCTGTAGCTGCTGGCCTTCGCCACAGCCACAGCAACGCGGGATCCAAGCCGCGTCTGCAACCTACACCACAGCTCACGGCGACGCCAGATCCTTAACCCGCTGAGCAAAGCCAGGGATCGAACCCGCAACCTCACGGTTCCTAGTCAGATTCGTTTCTGCTGTACCAAGATGGGAACTCCTGAAGACATCTGTCCCTCCTGGGGAAGGGAGGGATGAGGAGGAAAGTGAGACCCAGGCATAATGCCCTCTAATCCCGTACGTGGTGTCTGTCCCCATCTAGATCTAAACTTCCAAGTACAGAGATCAGCCTGTTTTCTTCCCCAGTGAACCCCAGTGCTCACAACATAGTAGGTATTCAGCCACTGCTGGCCCTGGGGATCGCACAGCCCAGGAGAGGCATATGTTGGGAAGGGGAAAGGGTGAGTCAGGCCACAGCAGGAGCATCCAGGAGGAGGCAGGGGTTGCCATTTGAGCTGGTCCAAAGGACAGGGAACAGAAGGCAAAGACTCGGAGAGTTCAGTTCTCGGTGTGTGTGGTTTGAGAGTCAGGCTGGTGTGGGCTACGGGAGGTGACCTCAGAGGTGAGGTGGGGCCGTGCAGTCTTGTAAGGGTTTTTGTTTTTGGCCATGCCTGTGGCATGCAGAAGTTCCGGGGGCCAGGGATCAAACCCATGCCACAGCAGTGACAGCACTGGATCCTTAACTGCTAGGCCACTAGGCAACTCCCAAAATGTCTATCTTTGAAATTTAAAAACAATAGTATTATCGGGTTTTTTTTACAGCTTTCCTTGGGGTGTAACTGACAGGCAATAAACTGGGTACATTTGAAGTGTGCGATTTGATGAGTTTTGTCCTCTGTACACACCCCCAAAACCATCACCACAATCAGATAACAGACATTTTCATCTCTCCCAATAGCTGTGTGGTTTTGTTTTTTCATCTAAAAACTAAAATGGGCCAGGGAAGTGGGATTGTTGATGATGTCTCCCCTCAACTTCCTTCCTTTTCTGGGATGTGGTCTGTGGCTCTGTAATTCTTTTCAAAGTCACACACACAGACACACCCTCACGTGCCCTCAGCAGCAGCCCTAGTGGTCCTTGAATCCAGACCAGGTTTCCACCAACCCCCTCCCCTCCCGTTGTCCAAGGCTATCCAGTCCCTTTGCTGGCAGGGGAGGTGGGACCCAACAGCCCCCTCTGCTGGACAGAACGCAGAATTTCTGGTGTCTGAGAACCCTGGGGATGGAAACAACTTCAAAGGTTCCTCAGTTGAATATTACAGTGAAATATTATTTGGCTGTAAGAGGAAATGCAGTACCGATACCTTGAAAACATTTTTCTGAGGGAAAGAAGCCAGTCATGAGAGGCCACATGTTGTCTGATTCCATTTACATTAAATGTCCAGAATAGGTCTAAACCTATAGAAATGGAAATAGCTTGTCATCTGTTAGCCCCAGGGAGCTGCGGCCTAGATCAGAAAACGGGGCAATCGATCCAGCTGTTCTCTAGTCCTGCTCCTGGCGCTGTGCTCTGCGCAGCCCCAGCCCAGCGGGGAGCAGGGGTCTCTGTGGGACTTTCTTGGCCAAGGGCTCCAAGTAAGTGAGCTGTGGGCCTCCTCCCAGGCTCCCTGGACTGTAACTCCACCACCTTCTGCAGAATCAATTATTGATGAGGTCTTGCAGCCGGGGGAATCCTGGCCCAGTGTTCTGACTGCCATTTCCAGCTTCACAGAGAGCGAAGGCACTGGGTCAAGGCGGGCCTGTTCTTGAAGGCACAGACAGTGAGGCAGTCGGGCTGTGGTTTCCCGTGGTCAGAGGTCCAGAGCACCCTCAGGCAGAGGGACCACTCACCGTGTATCCCTGAGGCAGAGGGAAGGCTCGTATTCAGCCCAGGGACAGACTCAGGCAGGTGGCTGGTGGCCCTGAAGGCCGGAAGGCATCTGGATGAGGAGGTAGAGGCCGTAGGACAGCCACAGTCCCCATCTGCCTGACATACGGGAGGTGACTTGGGAGGCCGCAGCAGATGGCAGAGGAGCCTGGGGCTCTGGGGGAGAGTCTTGTCTTGGGCCTCCTTGGGTGACATGTGCCCTGCCATCCCCCACCCTCCCGCCCAGCTCAGAAAACAAGGGCCCTCTCTGAGCAGTGCTGCTTCTGAGAAGCTCCCCCCACCCCCACACCATCTCGTCCCTGCCCTGGGCCTCCTGGGTCCCTGGGTCCCCTCTGCAGTCCCTACAGCCAGGAACTCCTGTCACCCTGGCTTCTCCCAGGTGTGAATGTGTAAATGGAAAGGATGCCCTGTGCATCGTCACCTTCTGGTGACCTCCATCCCAGGTGACCTCAGCTTTCCCCGCTTAGGCCGCCCAGCCCTCTGGGAGTGACTCACATCCCATCTCCAGGCTGAAGTGGCAGCTGGATAGACCTGAGGCCCCATTCCCTCCAGAGACAGCAGCAGGGGAAGGAGGAGGCAAGCAGGCATCCAGGGCCAAGGTCAAGGAGGCCAGGCCCCTATCCTGCTCTAGGTCACTGTGGAGACTGGTCTCACTGCAGAGCTGGGGAAGGACAGGCTAAAACCATGGGGCTCAGGGAGCAGGCTGAGGGGGACGGGTTGATTACTCACTTCCTGCCTCTGCTGCGGACCCTCAGGTGGACCAGGTGTGGCTTTACCTTGGGGTCAGACCCAAGCTGGTGCAGGAGGCGGGGACAGAAGGTGCTCAGCTGTGTCCCATCCCCTGGGTTCTGTGCTCCGGCTCCTCCCCCGCTAGACAGGGACAGGAGGTCAGGACACCTAGCCCACAGCATCACTGCGATGAAACCAGCTTCTTCCCCATGCAGCGTGCTCAGCAAGAGGGACTTCCTGCTGCTACAAGAGACAGGATGCCCCCCTGCCCCCGCCCCAGGTGGCCCCTATTTTGGGTCATAATTCCCACAGCAAGTGGGTTGAAGACAGTGGTGGTGTCTGCCTGCGGGTCCCTCCCACACTGCACAGCTTTCCCACCAAGCTCCTCCCAGGAACACAACTTACACCTGAGCCCCTAACAGCCCTCCCTGGCTGCTGCCAGACAGGACTTCGGGGGCCTCTGAGTGAGTGATGGGGTACACCTGTCTCTGCCACTGAGGCAAGCTAAGCAAAGGACTGTCCCCCAGGCGGGCCTGCAGCTCGAGTGGGGCGTCTTGGGTCAGAGTGTCTATGTCTGTTGGAAGTGGCCAGCAGGCTCCCTGCTTCCCTGCCCTACCTAGGTGGGTATCTGGGGGCCTTTCGTCTGGAGAGATGAGGTCACAAGATCACCACCCTGGCTCTGAGTGTCCCACAAGAAGAGGCAGAAGCCCAGACACGGACAACCATACCCAGTGGTAGCAAGTGCTACAGGAGTTGTGGGGGGTTCTGTGAGGCTCCCCCGCTGGGGTAAGGGTGTCCGAGCCCCTGAGCAGGAAAGGGCCTGGCACCTGCAAAGACTAAAGCCGATGCTACCGCCCGAGGCTGATGAAATGCAGATGAAGGCTGGAGCACAGGGGCCTGTGGGGTGGGCAGGGGCAGCACCTCAGATGCCAGGGCTGGAGCAGGGAAGGAGGGGAAGGGGCCTGGGAAACGGGGCAGGGGGACAAGATGCTTCTGAAGCACTTGCGTGTGGCCCTGCATGTCCACTGCAGAAGTTTAAGAGCTTGAAGAAAGTGTCTGTAGATGAGATGTCAGCGGGACCACAGTGAAATGACTCTGACGCTTTTGAACAACCGGGCGCACACGGAGGGCAACAGGATGGGAGTCTAACAAAGGGCCATTTACAGGGGCGGGTGCACACGGCAGGGCCCATCACCGCCCCCAGTCTTGGGGCCTCGAGGGCGGGGAGGGAACCGGGAGAGCACCAGCCTCCCATGGGCTCACTCACCCTGAGGCTTTCTGTCGTGTGCCCCAAACCTGGTCCTCGTGCACCCCAAGGCAGCCTGCCCCCCAACCCCAGATTGAGTCTAGCGGGCCAGCGTACAGAGGGCCCGGCAAAGGGACTGTGGATGACCCTGAGTTGCAAAGCTCCATGAGGGTAGTCACCAGTAAAAGCTAAAAGCTGGACACAAGCCAACGGTCCCATGGACGGGTGGGCTGAATGGAGTCCAGCCCATTTGCATGGAGGTGAAGCTCGCCCTGGCAGGTCCTCAGACCGCAGGCCGCCCTGTGGCCACAGGGTGAGGTCATTCTGGGAACAGAACGAGGCTTATGTCTGGGACCGCAGGGACTGTCACTGCATACACAGAGCTCTGTGCCATCTTGTTTTACAACAAGCACACATGTAATTCCTTTAAGAGTGATTAATTTTTGGCTGTGCCCGCCGCATGCAGAAGTTCCTGGGCCGGGAGTTGAACCCATGCTGGATCCTTAACCCACTGCGCCACCATGGAACTCTAAGAGTTATTTATATAAAGTCTCTTCTGTTTATAGAAAAGGAGAGCTAAAAACGTGAAAGGGAATGAAGGTGAAGGAAGTCCCTGGCCACTGTCTGGTGATCACTGACAGCCGGTGGGTACTGACAGCATGCCTGGAACTACTGGGGACACTGGCTGATAGCCCTGAGCATACGGCTGCTTGAGGAATGCTGACCACCTACGAGAAGCAGGGGGGATGCCAGACGTGTCGCTTGCCTGTGGCTGTGGAGGGCAGCTGGGGGGGTGGTTAACAGGCCAAGTGAAGGAACAACATGAGAGCAGGGAGAGGGCTGGGCATGCTGGGTAGGGGTTGGGGAGGACAGGCCCGTGCCACTCCTGCCCATCTGGGTGTCTGGAGGACTGGTGGAGATGGGAGCCTGCTTACCAGGTGCCAGAGGGCCTCCGATGGCTTCCAAAGATGGCTGGACGCCATCACAAGGGCCCTGAGAGGCAGGCGCCCGGCACTTTCCTGTCCCCAGGCCTTCCTATGCAGGCCGGTGGGAGACTAGCCTAGCCGAGTCTGGATGACAGCTTTCGGCGGCAGCGCCACACTCAAGGGATGAAGCGGTGAGTCACTGAGGGCAGCTGGGCGGCTTTCTTCCTGCAGCACAACTGGGGAAACTCATCGTCTGGTGGGGGTGGGCCAGGGGCCAGAGTGGCCTGTTCTGTCTGTCCTTGCCCGCAGTGGGAGGACAGGACACCACGGATCATGCTGGAGCCAGAGATGTCCCTTTGGCCAAAGGGGAGCACCGCTGCCCAGGGACCCTGCAAGTCTGTGGCAGGGTGACAGTGGATGGCGAATCCTGGGGCTCTGAGGCCCAGAACTGCCAGTCCTACTGGGAACTGAGAGGCCCAGATAGGGACGGCAGCTGGGTCTGTCTCATGCACTGGCTTCCACAAATCTTCCTCGCCCGGACCATGGAGATGATGAAGATTCTGAGGCTGACCCAGAACAGCTGGGGAGAGTGCCTGAAAGGACCTCAAATGTGTGCCTAAGGCGAGGGCCGTGGGCCACGTGTCCGTATCTGCAGTCCTGCGGCCTCCCAGGGCCGGAGGGGGTGCTGTTGGGTGACTCTGTAGGAGTGACAGGGCCCCAGGTGATCCCCACAGTGTCCTCACCAGTGGGCAGCTGGTGGGGGCCTACTCTGGCTCCCTACACACTAACAAGAGGCAGACCCTGGGGCTCCGCATGGTGGATGCATGCACGTGCGCTGAGTGGGGGCCTCTGACGAAGACTCAGCTAACAGCAGCCCAGGCTGGAGGGCCTCGTGCTGTCCTGGGTATCGGGTAGACGGCTCTCCATCCCTGCAACAAGGGGAGAAGTCACCTGGCACCAGCCAGGCACCTGCACTGGCGGGGAGGCTGCAGCCCAGGGGTCAGAGAGGTGGGGGAACGGCAGCCCGGAGAGGAGAGAGGGCCACAGGCCAAGGGGACAGTGGGAGGGCGGTGGACATGGATTTCAGGCCACAGGCCTCTCCCCAACCTGGCCCGTCACCTGCACGTACGGATAAGGTCCCCGTCGCCGACCTGCAGCCAGGCTCTGCTCCTCTGCTCCAGGTCCTGCAGCACTGACCGCTCGAAGGTCAGGGCAGCCACACGGCTGAAGAACGCCTTCACGTTCTCCCCTGCAGGCACAGACAGCTGTTATCCCCGCCACCTCTGCCCCCACGCACATCAGGTTGGCAGCCACAGGATAAGAGCCACTGGCCATCCTCCTCCAAGAGGATGAGGCCATTCATCTGGGCACAGGGCCGAGTCTAGCCCCTGACACGCACGCTGCCCTGGAATAGTTAACAACTCGTACAACCGCACAGGGCAGTCCCGCTCGGCCCAAAGAGAGCTCTCAGGGGACGCGCTGTTATTTCAATAAGAAGGCAGCTCTCAGAGTTCCCATTGTGGCGCAGCAGAAATGAATCCGACTAAGAACCATGAGGTTGCGGGTTCGATCCCTGGCCTCACTCAGTGGGTTAGGGATCCGGCGTTGCCGTGAGCTGTGGTGTAGGTCTCAGACCGCTCGGATCCCGCGTTGCTGTGGCTGTGGTGTAGGCTGGTGGCTGTAGCTCCGATTAGACCCCTAGCCTGGGAACCTCCATGTGCCACGGGTGCAGCCCTAAAATGACAAAAAAAAAAAAAAAAAAAAAAGGCGGGTTCTCACAGGGCTTGGGGTGCAGTCAGGAAGGGCAGAGGGACCAGGGCATGGATTCTGCCACTTTTAGCCTGTGTTGGGCTGGAGGTGGTGCTTCACCCAATTCCTGGGTGTCTACGGTGGCCCGTTGCCGAGGTAAGGACTCCCAGGTGTAATTCTCGAGTTCCCAGGGCCTCGGGGGCCTCCTGTGCACCAGGCACTACAAGTTATTTCATTTCATGCCCCAACAATTTGTTTTCCAAGTTTGTTCTCTGCTCTGCATTTTCTCATTTTTTCCTCAGTGAATCACATGGCTCTTACAACATAAAACACTTTTTCCATTAAAAATGGAAAATGAGACGAGGAGTTCCCATTGTGGTTCAGAGGTAACGAACCCGACTAGTATCCATGAGGATGCAGGTGTGATCCCCGGCCTCGCTCAGTGGGCTAAGGATGCAGCGCTGCCATGAGCTGTGGTGTAGGTTGCAGAGGTGGCTCGGATTTGGCATGGCTGTGGCTGTGGCGTAGGCTGGCAACTGCAGCTCTGATTTGACCCCTAGACTGGAAACTTCTGTATGCTGCTGGTATGGCCCTAAAAACAAAAACTAAACTAAACTGAGATGAGAGTTCTCCTGTGGTGCAGCGGTTAAGGATCTGCTGTTGCCAATGCAGCAGCTCGGGTCACTGCTATGGCACAGGTTTGATCCCTGGCCTGGGAACTTCCAAATGCCATGGGTACGGGCAAAAATAAATAAATAAAATGAGAAGGACAGCATCACCCTGCTTCCCAGATGAGGACACCAAGGCTCAGAGATCTTGGGAGCTGGGATAAGCAGGGCCCGTGGGCGAGGGCGGCTCAGGGGCGGGAGGGCCCAGAGGGCCCAGTGAGGTTGGGGCAGAGCAGGTGGGTGTGGGTAAGGGCTGGGGGGCCGTGAGCGCGGCGCCCTCCGTGATGACACCTGGGAAAGGGAGGGAGGGAGCATTAGGTGGGAGGCAGGATGCTACTGTAGTTACAGGTGGGCTGGGTTCCAATCCCAGCCCTACCGCTGCCTCCCTGAGCCCCCTAGGTGACCTCACAGGGACAGGACGGACCTGCCCCAGGGGCGGGTGTGGGGTCTCATTGGAGAACACAGGAGTGCTGGCCCTCCCATCTACGGCCAGGGCCCCACCCCTGCTCACCGGTCTTGGCCGACACGGACCAGTATTCGGCCTGCATCTCGTTGGCCAGGCGCACGGCCTCCGCCTCCACCTGCTCCATCACAGCCCCTGACTGGGAGAAGCGGCCCTGCTGACCCAGACTCCCAGGCTTCCTGTGGGGACGCGCCTGGGGTGGACGCCTGCCCAGAGGTGAGACCCAGCGGCCCTGACGGAGGAGCGAGGGAACCCAGTGCCCCTCCTTTCAGCCCCGGCTTTCCTCTGCAAGTACCCCCCAGGCCCCTCGGTGTCACCCTCTGTCCCTCCAGCCCCGGCTGATGCGGATGCGTTTCCCGAAGCCGCCCTAGGCCCTGTTCCATCCGTTCTGCTCACCAGAAGGTCCTTCTTGGTCCCCACAAGGAACAGGAAGCAGGCGCCCGGCTCATTCTCCCTCAGCGCATCCTCCAGCCACTGCCTGGAACACAGGGGACAGGCTGACGGGGAGGGGACCTTGAGCCATGCTGGGCCTCAGGCAGGTGGGGACGTAAGGGCACTGTCGGGGGAGCTGAGGGCCCTGTCTCGGCCACGGCTCTGCCCACGCCCTCGGTGAGCCCTGTACTTTCATCACCTGGTGACCGAATGAAAACCCAGACAAAAGCGACAGCATTGGCCTGTGGGCACGTTGGTTCTGACCGTGGAGCCTGGTCACTCACATACCTGCCATTGGAGGTATGGGGAGTCCTCCAGGCAGCTTCCCAAGCCCCGGGACCATGGGGCTGCAGGGCCCCGGACTTGCCTGGTGTGCGCCAGAGTCTGCACATCGGTGAGGTCGAAGGCCACGATGATCACTGCACACAGAAGGAAAAGCCAAGAGCCAGTCAGCAAAAGGCCAAGCAAACAGGAGTGATAACGGAACTCCCGTCTACTGCTGGGTGGCCCCTCAGGTGCTCAGCCCTGGACCCCACAACTGAGGCTGGGAGGGAGACACCCCAGGGTGGCCCTGGGGACCCACCACCCCTTCTCTGATTCACACCCAGCAGCCCAGCCACAGGGGAATCCGGGGAGGCAAGATAAACCCCTGCTTCAAACCCGACCCCCGCCACTTCCACTGAGAACCTCAGCCTCCCCGTCTGTGAAATGGTGAGGACAGCAGCTACCTCAAGCTCTCAGGGTGGCTGTGAGGCCTAATCTAGAGTAGCCTTTCCAAAGCTCCTGGCCCGGGGCTGATGCAGGGCAGACTTCTGACCAGTGGCGGCTCTGGTTGTGAGGTCACCGAGTCTGGTCTTGGGTATGTCCAACTGCCCACTCCCATCACACTGCAACCCCTCTCCTTCCTGGTCAGAGTAGGGGGCTTACGCTGCCACCACTGCTGCTTGCCACCTGGAGGCCTGCCCAGTGCGTGGGGGTAGTGGATGAGAAGCCCCCCGCATGCCCACCCCACTCCTCCCCTCTGGCCTAGCCTTGTCCCCGGCTCCTGAGTTGACGCTGCTGTTCTTTCTGCACAAACAATCCCCATTCTGAACATCTTTCTGAGCAGAAACTGGGGCTGAGAGTCTCAGGGAGCACCCACTGCCACAAGGTTCCTAAAGCATGTGACTGCTGGAGCCAGCCTGGACCCAGCCAGAAGGTGGGGACAGGCCCCCACATTTCCTCAGCAGTTCTCCAGGGACAGATCTGGCCCCTGAGCGGAAGACCTGGACTTCATGCTGTGAGCCTGGCGGGGTGCCCTGCCATACAATGGTTGAGGCCCCACCATCGCCATCACTCAGCATCACGCAGTTGCTCACCCTGGGCACCCCGGTAGTAGGCGGATGCGATGCACTTGAACTTCTCCTGTCCTGCTGTGTCCCAGCTGTGCCGACGCCGAGGGAGAGAAAGGGAGACAGGGAGGTGGCAGATTAAGCGATCAATGGCAGTGGTCTGAGCCAGCAGGATCGTGGGGCCTGCTGCATGGGCTTCAGGATGTGCCCGCCGCCCGCCCCAACTTCTCATGAGCCTTTCCTAGGGTGCCACGTAGGGGAACCCCCCTCACTGGGTGCCCTCTGCTCATCGGGGAGGGACATGGCCTTAGCAGTTCTGCTGCCAGGATGAATGGAGTTGTGGCTTCTGACGTGCCATGAAACAGATCTTGCTCCCTGATGTGACTCACTCTGATGACGTGGGGGTGCACTGGTAGAGGAGGCCCCGTGAATGGGACTGGGGCTCCAGGCTGGGCTGCCAGCTGGGGCCCTGCCACTCGCTCATGTGTGATGGGGTTCCACACTGCAAGGTAGGGGGATGCTCAGCTCCCCGGGCAGGGGTGGGGTCTCTAACAGGGACAAGGTCTGCATCTCCGATCATTCAGCTCTGACTCTCTGGAGGACCTGAACCCTGCCCCCGTGGGAAAGAACGAACAATCAATTAACTATGTCTGCTAATGGGCACAGTAGAGGAGAGAGGAAAGCGCATGCTCAGATCTACTTGTCCTGGTTCAGAACCAGGCAGGAGGTTGAGTTTGAAAATGCATTCCTTTTAAAAATCAACACATCAAAAGTTAATTTTTCTCAGTAAACTGACAAGTGGACAAGCCATGAATGAGACACCAATGGTCTGAAATTTTTCCAAGTGATCTAGCACGACGAGAACTTTTTTTTTTGGGGGGGGGGCTCCATTCTTTCGCTAATTCATCTATATTTTCTTTCATTTCTGAAGATGACTCTGGGTGGGAGCTGGGAAGGTGGCCTAGAGGTGGGGCCACTAGGGTGGCTGGCAATGGCCTCAGTGTAGGACAGGAGAGGCTGAGCCAGGAGAGAACCACCCTGCCTGGTCCTGGGCCCTCTAATCAGATATGCCCATGGGCACAATGGTGAGCTCACCACGGCTCCACCCAGGCTGCCTGGTCAGTGCCTATCTCTCTGTTCCCCTAGCTCCTCATCCCCCATCCCCCCACCCTCATCCTGGAGCCCTGTGTCTTCACAGCCTTTTCTGTCCGGTCTGACCCTGGATTCTCCCTCAGGCACCTGCTCCAGGACGGCACTGGGCTAGTCTCAGAGGAACAGACCCTACCCCAACAGATTAGGAGCTGAGGTCCACGACCCAGGCCCAGCCCAGGCAGCGCATGGAGGACTGAGGAGGGAATCCAGGGGGTGGGGTGAATGCCAGGGAGAGAGGAGGAAGCAGGGCAGACAGAGGCCTGGGGAATGCCAGCAGGGGCCACCACACAGGAGAAGGCAGGGCTGGAGACCAGGCAGGGGCCAGAGGAGAGGGAAGGCAGGTGCAGTCAGCTCTGGTGGTAAAAATCGTGAGCTGGGGGTGCTGCTCTGGGCTGTTCTGAGGGAAACTAGAGGGGAGAGGCTGAAGCCAGGGGTCACTGAGAGGCCGAGGCTTGGGGTCTGGCAGGGAAGAGACAGACAGACAGACAGAGGCGGGGGAGGGGGGCAAGGGCAGTGGGGGGAGCAGCAGGCCGGAGGAAGGCCTGTGAACTGTGTGACCTCCACTAGAGCCTAGTGGACAGATTTAGGCCCCGTTTTCCAGGTGGTAACAGAGGCTCAGCAGCCACCCTACATCATGGGCAGAGCTTCAGGGGAGGCAGGGGCGGCAGACAGGACAGAGGGAGCACGTGGGGCCTGGGGGAGTGGACGCGTGCCCCTGAGTGCCCGCCGAGGCCCTCCCTGGGGATCTCTGCGAAGGTGGCCCACGGCCCTGCAGGGATGGGCAAGGCAAGGCCACGGTGACTTACATCTGGAGGCTGAAGGGGATCCCAGCGACCTCGAAGCGCTCGATTTCAAAGTCCACCCCAATGGTGGCCTTGTAGTCACGGTTGAAAACATTCTTGCAGAACCTGTGGGGGCCCAGGATGTTGACAGAGGCTGTGTGCAGAGACTGCACTCCTGACAGTGAAGGTCTGGAGGCGACAGAAGCCCGCTGTGGGGAGGACCAGGCAGGGATGGCCCCAGAGATGGACAGAGGGTGTAGGCGTGAGCTGCCGGTGAGAACTATGTGGGGAGAGAGGCTGCGGCAGCCGCCCGCTGGGCAGCGAGAGACACGGCGCCCACGGGCAGGGTAGGTGGGGCTGAGCCTATGGGCAGGGAGGGCAGGGAGGTGAGCCCGAGGCCCCCGGACGGTGTGACCAGTGCCAGGCTCCTGGGACGTGCACTCTCCACCAGGCCACCCATTGCTCGATTCCTTCCAGGAGCCACACAGTCTCCAAAGCGACATGGAATCTGGGCCTCCCGGGCAGGCATGGGGTGGCCCCTCACCTGTGGATGAGGCTGGTCTTGCCCACGTAGAGATCGCCAACCACAACCACCTTGGACAGCTTGAGCCTGTGAGGAATACGGCGTGTGGCTCTCAAGCGTGGTCACCAGAGCACATTTCTCCACTCCGATCCCAGATGGGGATGGGGACGCCGCCGGTGAGAGGCCCTGGGATGTCTGTCCCCCTTGCTGGCCTCAGAAGGGAGAGCCGGAGGGCCTGCGTTCTTTCTGGGGACGCTGTACCCTGACCCACTGGGCCCCCATCCCCATCGTGAGAGTCAGAAATGGTCCCTGAGAACTGGGAGTGCAGGACATGCAGAGGGAAGAGCCCAGGTGGGGCCGCGTCCTGGCTGGGGGCACAGGCAGGAAGCTGCAGCAAGCTAAGGGCATGGACACAACGCCAAGGGGCAGGGGACACAGGCATGGGGGCAGGGCCTGGGGTGCCTGCAGGGGCTCCCACCGGACCCCTGCCCCGACACCACCGTCCATCACCCGCTCTTCTGGAGGGGTCTGCTGGGGCCTGCATGGTGTGGAGGGGACTCAGGTCTGCTCTCCTGGGCCACCGCGCTGAGGCTCTCGGGCTCTCTGGGGTGGAGGCGCCCTGCTCGCCAAGAGCAGCTAGCCCCTCCCTCTGCACGTCCTGCACTCCCAGGAGCAGCAATCCTGGGCCTGTGGGCCATACTTCAAGAATTTCTGGGGAGCTCCCTTGTGGATCAGCAGATTAGGGATCTGGTGTTGTCACTGCAGTGGCTTGGGTCAGTCACTGCTGTGGCATGGGTTTGATTCCTGGCCCAGGAACTTCCAGATGCCATAGGTACAGCCAAAAAAAAAAAAAAAAAAAAAAACAGCTCAAGCCCAAACCACCAACTTCCTCTGCCTGCGACAGCAAGAGGGCAGCCCTGTGTCACCCTGAGACCTGATGTGCTTCTCCTGGCCCGTCTGAGGGAGCAGCCAGGTCCACTCTGCTACCAGGCAGCCATAATTCTCCTTCTCAAGATTAAAGGCACTGCCCAGTGCTTTGGGGCTCCCTTGTACCCCAGCCTCCCCTGCAGCCCAGCTCTGCCCGGGAGGGTCAGGGAGCTGGTGTGTGAGAAGCACCTGGTGTGGAACCGGCGCTCCCATGGCCACCTTGCCCAGCCCATGACCATGGCCGTCTCAGCCATCCTGCCGCCTGGGCCTCCGCTGCGGCCTCGCTGCGCCATGTGACCCCTGAGCCCCTCGGGACGAAGGGAGAAAGCGGCCCCGCCCACTTGCTAAGAAGGAGGGACAGTGGCAGGATCCCTGTGCAGCCTTGCCCTCCCGCGTGTGGGCACCAGCTCTGCCCAGGCTGGGGCGGGCACTGTGGGGACCGGGGCAACGCCCCGGGGACTGACACTTGTGTAGAGGCCTGAAGGGAAGGAACGGATTCCAGACCTCAGGTGCCTGCCTCACAGAGGGGACAGCGGTTCCTACAGCAGAGCGCTGCAGATAAAGGCAGGAGGACGTCCCCAGGGACTTCAGTCCAGCACTGGGTAGCTCCTACGTAGCTGTGTTGACACATGTGTGTGCACATACCCCCGCCCCCGGCAGCACTCACCCGACTGTCCCCGTGTTCCCACGCTGGCAGGCAGCGCTGACCTGCCCGTGGAAGTGTTCCCGGAGCTGCAGGCAGGCGGCGGGCGTGTACCACTGGAAAGAGACAGACGGACCGACAGCCAGGCACATCAGCCTGTGAGGCTGCGGCTCCCTGCCCCAGCAGGGCAGCAGGTGGTGACGTACTTCCTAGTGTTCCCTCCCTCTTGAGCCTCGCTCACTCTCTGTCCCTCTGTCCCACCCATCCTCTACCTTGTCAGTGCCTTGTGGGATTCCAGGGTCTTGGAGCCCCGAGGAGGAGCAGCAGGGGCTAGGACAGACCAGGGAGCCCCAGGGTTGAGCTGGGTCTCACTGGGGACAACTATGCTCTTGCTGTGAGCATGCTGCAGCCTCCGTCCCCTCTGGGCCTCCCCAGGTGAGATGAGGGAGACTGTAAGGCCCTTTTGCTCCAAGATCCTCCTATACCTTCCATGCATCTCTGATGCCATTTTTGTTTTTTAAAAATACGCATATCCATGCATGGAAAACATCCCAGAAGGCGCTTCTGTCTTCCACATTTTTTGTAAGGCAAAACTGGGTAGTGGTCTAAGACCAAGGCCTCGGGGACCAGAGGATGTGTGCACTTTTAGCTGCTGTGACCCTGGGCAGTTGCCTCACATCTCCAAAATTCAGTTTCCACATCTGCAAAACCTCAGAGACTTGGGGACATGGTTTGTAAAGTCACCAGTGCAGGGCACCCGGCACATACTTTTTTAACTTTTTTTTTTCCGCTTTTTAGTGCCGTACCCGCGGCATATGGAGGTTCCCAGGCTAGGTCGAATCGGAGCTATAGCTGCCGGCCGTCGCCACAGCCACAGCAACACGGGATCTGAGCTGCGTCTGCAATCTACACCACAGCTCACGGCAACGCCAGATCCTTAACCCACTGAGCGAGGCCAGGGATCGAACCCGCAACCTCATGGTTCCTAGTCGGATTCGTTAACCACTGTGCCACAACGGGAACTCCATTTTTTTCTTTTTTAACTTTTTTTTTTCCCTGGCACATACTAACTGCTCAGCAAAGAAGCCATGACCCTTGCTGAACGCATGTTTGTTCAATAATTAGAAAAAATGATAACATAAAAGGTGACCATCGTGTTTTGCCATCAGATTGGCCGAGACAAAGTGTGGCGTGTGGCCAGGACGTGGGAGGAGCCATGCTGGACATAGCTGCTGTGCTCTCTAGTGGTCCCTGGGTCACTGCTTTGTCCTTCAGGGCTCCTGTGGCTCTGCCCTGGCCCACCTGCTCTCTCAGAGCATCTCCCTGCTCTGTCCTTCATCCCGTGAGATCTGGACTGTTTTATGCCCATCAGGCTTCCCTTCCTTTAGCTCTCTGATGCCAGTCTCCGTAGTCCCCGGTCACCGCCGTCAAGCTCTGTAGGGGAAGAGTTTGCCTGGGCCTCTGGTGAGATGGAAAATTCTGGACTGTCCACGGGTCTGAGGCAGTCAGGCTCTCTCTGAGCATGTGTGGAGACAGAACTCGGGGGGGAAGGCAGGAGGGGGGGCATACGGCAGACCCCAAAGACCCAGAGCCAACCTCCCTCCCCCCAGCATAGGAGCAACCGCTGATAGAGGGATCTCAGTTACCCTTCCAGGGAGAGTTTCTACACGTATAAGCAAATGCACACATCTCCATTCTCCTGCTCTTTTCACACATGAAGCTCAACGCCTTACTTCAGTTCTCAGTGCCCGTCAGCACCGGAGGGCGCTCACCCCTCTCCATGTCTGCACTGGGAAGCGGCATGTTGCTTTCTAAATGGCCCCCACTCTGAGGACATTATGTTGTGTCTGACCTCCTGCTTTACAAGTTGCTGTAGTGCCTGGCCCCGAACGGCCGGCCGGAGCAGAGGGTAGAGAGGGACCTCTGTAGCTCTGGGAGATACGGTCCCACTGTCCTCTATGAAGGGTGTATAGATTATGCAGCTCCTGCTGTGAGTAATAATGAATTTTAATACTGATGGAAGAGAACTGTGAGCTTTCAGCAGGCACAGAAGGCAGAATGATAAGTGGTAAGAACTCTGGATTTGGTGTCAGGAAACTAGAGTGCTTACTAGAGTAATTATGATGAGAAAAAACCCACAACTGAAATTTGGGCAAGGGAGCTCCCATTCACCATAAACCAGGCACTCAACACGAGAGGAATTATCCTTGTGTATCAGCGGCTCTGAGAGGTTGAGTGACTTGCCCAGGGTCACACAGCTTCAGGATTCATACCCAGGACTGTCTGCCTGCAAAATCTGCACCCATATCCTCCATATCACACTGACTCCTGGTGTCATCTTTAACTTTCTGGGCTACCCTTGGGCAGGTCAATGTCAAGTCTCCTGCTTCTGAAAAAGTCTGCTGAATCCCTGGGGTCTGCCAGCGAGGGACTGACCTCCCTGATTCACTTGCCTTGTGTCTGATGGTGAATGAACTGGGGAGAGCTGCATGTGGCATGATGGCAGGACAGCAGTGCACACAGAAAGGGCTGGCCTAACCCCTCTCTACCTTAGGGAAGCTGGTGATGACACGGTCCCGGCTCACAGGGGGTCCCAAAGGCGGCAGAGAGGATCTCATCCTTCTGGGAAGTCCTGAGGACCCAAAGGGGGAAAGAGTTCGGAGCTGCACACATCCCTGGGGACTCACCCAAAGTTTACGCCTAACATTGCAGTAGCTTTAATAACAGATCCAAGCCCTCTCTGGTCAAGAATATGGGCCACAAGTTGCCGAGAGCTGCTGTGTAGGTTGCAGACTCGGCCTAGATCTGACGTTGCTGTGGCTGTGGCGTAGGCTAGCAGATACAGCTCTGATTTGACCCCTAGTCTGGGAACTTCCACATGCCTAGGGTGCAGCCTTAAAAATAAAGGTCAGTGGTCGTCTCTGCAATCTGCAGGCAGTGTGGTAGGGGACAGGTGGGACCAGGCCTGCCACCCTTCCTGGAAGTGGAGCAGACCTGGGCCTCCTGCCAGGTGTTCAGCAGGGAGCTGCCCCTCCCCGAGTGAGCCGCGGCACAGTTCCTGCAGCCCAGGCAGAGGAAGTAGAGTGGGGAAGGGTCCCCAAAGGACTGAAGCTCTGGGTGGGCCGGGCCTCAGGGTTCAGCCCACAGGCCGTTTCCGGAACCACCTTACCGAGTGCAGGGGAACTGCGGGGCCCCTCCCCCTTATTTCACAGCCCCAGATTTCCTCCCGCCGCCCCCCTCCCCACCGGGTGGCCTTGACCGAGGCCTGTAGCCCTCCTCTTCGGATCCTTCTCTCCCGTCACCGAGGCCAGCACTAGGGGTCCGGGGGTAGGCGGTCAGGAAGTGAGGTTGTGGGAGGTGGGTGAGGGATCGTGCGGGCAGGTGAGGGTGGGACCGAGGGGGTCGGTGCGCTCACCTGCAGCGGCTGCTGAGGTTCCTGGCTGGGCCTAGGCGGAAGGGGCCCCCTTGCCTCCACCGCCCGCGATCACCATAGCAATGAGCACCACTCGGGACCTGCGGGACCTGCGGGCGTCTAACAAATCCGGGACATCGGGGGCGGGGCTCACAGCGAAGGGGGTCCCGCGAGCATTCTGGCCGAGAGTGATCACCAAAGCAACCAGAGCCTCACGTGAGACTCCGCAACCATGGCAACAAGGCGGGGCAGGAGAAATGGCCTGGGCGGCTGGGGGTGGAGCCTGGGCTCCAGGGGCGGGGACTGGACGGGGCTGACCTTGGAGAGACTTGTGCACCTGACCACCCTGACGTCACCGTGGCTGGGGAGGGGTGGTGGCTCAAAAGTGTAGGGATTATGTGAAATATTTAAGCATTTTCCGTAACATATCAAATATGATTTTTTCTGGTTATCTAAATATTCCGTGTTTTTCTTTATATCTGGTATTGGAAGGATCGCCAAGATCCCTTGACTCCTTTCTGTCACATCCCATATCAGTAAATCCTGTAGGTTCTACCCCAAAAATTTGTCCAGTATCTTCTCTCTCCCTCCCACTCATCTCACTACCGTACAAACAAACCATCATCATCTTCTCCCCCCTTAACCGGTCTCCTAGCTTCCACACTTGCTCCTTTCCTATTCTCAGTTCAGTAGCTCCCAGGGACCCCTTGTTAGAACATGTCAGTGTTCAGCTCCAAACCCTCCAATGCCTCCTGATCGCTCTCAGATTAATCAAGTCTTTGCAGTAGCCCAAGAAGCCCCATGTGATTTGCCCCAGTTCTTCTCTTTTCTCCTTCTGCTTCCCCTCCCTCATCCCCCATCCCACACATCCTCCGCTCGCCTCCTTGCTTTTCCTCCAACAGGCCAGGCACCGCGGTGCTTGCACTGGCTGTCTCCTGGGCCTGGAATGCTCTGTCCCCAGATATCCACATTGCTCAGATGTCACCTCTAGATGAGGCATCCTAAAACTGCTGCACACTTCCAGCCCCTTATTCTGCTCTATTTCTCCCAGGCACTTACTATTTTCTAACATATTACATAACTTGTTTATGTTGATGGTCTGTCTCCCTCCACTGAGCTCAATGAGAGCAGGGTTTCTTGTGTTTAGTCCATTGATTTATTGCATCAGCCAAACACTGCTGCAGTAAGCAAGCATGTAGTGAATGTTAAATGAGTGAACGGATGTTGCATTTTAAAAAAGAAGGTGGAGAACAGTGTTTGAAGTATGCTGCTATTACATTGAAAAATAAATGAATTGTATTTATTCATATAAATCTAGTTTTTTTTCTGTAGATTCTACTAGTTCCCACAGATGTAGACAGCCAGTTGGCTGGGGACCAAGGAGGGAGGGAGAAATCCTTTCATACTCTCTGGATATCTTCTATATGTATGTATTACCTATTCAATAAATAACTCAAATCAAAATAAACAATTTGGAACAAAGAGAATGCAGTGACATCCCCCATCTCAGCTCTCCCAGGTCAGCCCTGATATATTTTGGTGTGCTTTGTGCCCCCAGTCTTTCACACAGACATCTCCTCTCTGCAGTCAAGGCATAATAAAGAGCTCTTGCAGGAGCGCTGGCATTTGATTGGCCTGCAGGGAAATGCCTACCATTTCCTGACCTTAATCTGCATAGTTCTGAACCTAATCATGCCTGAATATCATATGCCTAGATTCTACGGCTCATGCTACAAAACTCATTTCCATAATTAATGGCTGTTTAAAGGATGATCTGAGTCACTGAGCTTCTGTGAGCTAGTGTCTGTTTGCAGAGAGAGGCATGTGGGGCTAGATGGCCTCCAGAGGCATTTGTAAGGCAGTAACAACAAAAATGAGACAGTAGCTTTGATGTGGTGGAACGAGTATGGGACAGGGGAAGGGGATGCAGGCACTGATAATGTTCTCATGGTGAATTCGCAGGTGCTCATTATGTTTATGTTTCATAAATTAACATAGATGCTATATAGAATACGTATAGATGTATAGAATATTAACATAGATGCTATATAGTTATGCATATGTTTTTAAAGATAACAAAAAGTTGATTGAAGATAGTAAAATTGAAGGACAATTTAATTTTTTTTCCTGTTAGGGCTGCACCGGTGGCATATGAAAGTTCCCAGGCTAGGTGTCAAATCGGAGCTGCAGCTGCTGGCCTACGCCACAGCTTGAGGCAATGCCGGATCCTTAACCCACCAAGTGAGGCCAGAGATCAAACCTGCAACCTCATGGATACTAGTTAGGTACTTAACCTTCTGAGCCACAATGGGAACTCCAGGACAACTCTTTTTAAAAAAGACTATAACCAAAGTCTTGAGGGGACTGGGGGTCTCAGCTGTGAGAATACACTTGATTCAGCTTTGTAATTTTCCAGACTCACACATTCCATTCTAGTGAATCAGAACTAGAATTGGAACCTGGATTTCCTGACTCCCAGCCCAGTGCTCTCCACGTTACCTCTGTAAAAAAGCCAGGATGTTCTGGGTTAGAGAGACCCTTACTGACCTGGTCCTTTGAAGGACAGCAGCAGGGGCGGATCCCTGTGCCACAATATGGGACCCATTGCACACAGATCAAAGTCAGTGACCTTCATTTCAGATCTGATGGCTGGTGTCTCTGCTAGTGAGTCTCACTGCTTAGGGCTCAGGTCTTCAGCATGAACTTCCAACTGAGTTGCTCAGCTTCCTCCTGGACCTCAGTTTACTCTGCTATAAAATGGACCTGACTATGTACTTCAAGAGTTTGCTGTGGGGCTCACACCAGATGGTGAAAGCACTTTGATTATGAAGCTTAATTCAATTCCCTTAACCATTCACTTCTATACTTACTGAAAGCCTCCTGGTAGATTCCCAGCACTGGAGAGGCAAATAACAAGGACTGACATGACTTGCCCCCCCCCCCCATCAGGGAAGTCTGCTGGGGGAAACAGTATTAGAAGAAGGAAGTGTGCCAGTGGGGCAGTTAAACTATGGGATCACTCACTGCTTTGGAGTTGGGGAGATGGACTTCAGGGAGGAAGAAGGCATTAAGTGAAAGATAGGAAGTGTTACAGGCAGCCCAGTTGCAGGAAAGAGTGGGCCACTGGGGTATTAAGAGAGAATCCAGCCACCACCCAGGGCCTCGAGTGGTGGGCCAGGAGTCTGGGCTCTGTCCCGAGACCAGTGGGGAGCCCTGGGAAGGTGTCATGTAGGCAAGTGGCTGGGTCTGGCTTGTTTTCAACAACTGCTCAGGCCAGTAGGGCAGTGAGTCCACTGCAGGGGCCGACCTGTGTGGTTATCAGCCAGTCGGCCTGCCAAGGAAGGAGCCCTAGCCAGGGCTAAAAAGCCCCGGGAATCAGGCCTGTGTGACTCCTGGGAAGATACTGAACCTCTTTTAAGTTCCTGTCGGTACAATGGAGACTGCTATCACCTCAGAGGTTTACTCTGAGGGGGAAGGGCGTGCCACATGCCCAGTACAGAGAAAGGCGCCCACAGTTACTGCCCTTACCTGCTGTACTGTGGACAAAGCCCAGCCACCTTTGCTGGCCGCAGTAACCCTGTAAAAAGTCACCACCCCCCACTTTACAGCCGGCCCTGGCCCGGGGCTGTTTGAGCCTGCGCAGTGGAGAATGTGCGGAAAGCTGTCTGGTGGACGCCGCCCAGGGTCGCCTGGCAACCAGGTCGCCTGGCAACGGGCCTGCACTACCACTGCACGGAACAGAGCGGAGCACCGAGGCAGGTGAGCCCGCAGCCCGTGGCCGACAGGGGCCCCCAGACCCGTACAGGCCTTATTGGCCCGTACAGGCCAATAAGGCCTGCACCTTCCCACCCCAAGGCGGCCCGTGCCCCTTAGAGGAGGGCAGGCCCCTTTCTCTAGCACCCATGGTTCGCTGCCAAGAGGACCCCTGACCGCAAACGGCCACTTCCCTTCCAGCCCGGCCCCCTCTCCTCCTTCCCTAGTCAACTGGTGCCCGGAATCGGAGTGTGGCTTACCTCTTTTAGTGGAGTAGATTCCCACAGGGCTGAGGCTTGTCACTGCCACTGAACGCAGTAACAGTCACCACCAGCATAATAACACGGCCAACATTATCTGGAGCCCTGGTATGCCAGGTTCCTGAGTATCAACTAATACGCCAGCTCTGGGAGAGACGTGCTGTTATCATCTCCCTTTTGAGCTGCAGAAAGACACAGAGGAAGTACAGGGTGAAGGGCTTCCCATTGGCTTGGGTCTGGTGCCTGTTCTTAACTACTAAGCCACGGTGCCTACAGTTGCCCAAAGTGTGTGTGTGTTTGTATGTGTGTATAATAAAAATAAATCACACTTTAACCTTAATTCCTCCTTTATGGATATGTGGAGGCAGCTGACTATGGGCCCCCACGGGGGAATGTGCTAGACCTGATTTGAACATCAGCTCCTAGCCTAGATCATGACCTCCTCAGCTCCTTGTCCCTAAACCTCAATTTTCTCCTTCATAATATGTGGGTAGTAGAAGTCCCCTTCTCCTGGGGTTGCTAGCTGGATTTTAGTCTTACTGGCACGAGATAAGCACTAAATGTAGCTTCCTATCAGCATTTGCTTGTTTGGTTAGGATTGTCTTTTCAGTGCCTTTGTCCCAAGGCTCAGCCTATAAAGTCGAGAGAGAACTCTGCAGTTTGCAGTTTGGGCTGCCACTTACCTTCACTGTGACCTTGAAAAATCCCTTTGTTACTCTCAGTCTTGGTTTGCTTATCTGTAAAATGGAAGTAAAAATACCCGCCCAACTGCCCTCGCTGTTCTGAGGATCAAATGAGAAGCAGCTTGCGAATCCCACTAGCAATAATGACACCTTTTGGGTTCTTTTAGTCAGTGGTTTCCGCAGAGCTTCATTTCGAAAGCCACGGGATCAACCTGCACAGGCATGGGAAGATGGCCCACGCCCGGATCTCCATGTACCTGCCCCCCGACATCAACCCCACCCAGGCTGCCATTGCCTATGGCTGCCGGGCGCTGCCCAAGTTGAACGAGGAGCTGCGGTCGGAGGACCTGGTGACGAGGCAGAAAGCTCTCGTGGCTTTGTGTGGCCTCATGCACGACCCCGAGCACGTCTACGTGGCCATCCGCATAGGTGAGTGGGTCACAGCCCAGGTGACCACATATACAGAGCAACTCGAGATGGGGGTGGGGGGAATCTGGCCTGGCCCTTCACACCATCCCTCCTTAATCCTGGCCTGGACAGGTCAGCCCCCTCTGCTGTGACTTGTTCAGGTGACCACAAATCCATCAAAGAGGTCTGTTTACCTGTCTCATCCAGAAGGCTGTCACAAAAGATAGGCACTCGCCCTACTGGAACCACACACCTGGGGACCTATGTCCATTGTCCCCCACTTGCCTAATTATCCAAGTAAGAGTGGAGTTGATTTCAGTGGTACAGTCACACCTTTCCCAGATCTGGCCCACCTGCGAGTGAACTGCCGCTGCTCCTACCAACCTTATCAGAAAGGCTAGTTGGGGTGTTTTTTTTGGCTACATCCATAGCACGTGGAAGTGGCCAGGCCAGGGATCAAACCCATGACATAGCAGCAACCCGAGCTGCTGCAGTGACACCGTATCCTCAATGCTCTGTGCAATGAGGAACTCCTTGTGGGGCTAGTTTAATTCCAGAGGCGGCAGACACCGGGTAGAGCTGCAATAATACAGGTTGCTATTTCACGAACCAACCCGGGCCAGCACCCCCGCAGCACCTGCTGTGCCCATGTTAGCAGTGGCCCTGGGAGGGGAGGAGCAGCGTCATCCCACAGATGAGAAAAATGGAAGATCAGAGAGAAGGATGAGGCTAGGGTTGTCCCATAAATAAGTAAAGCAGGATTTTTATGCACTCATTCTGGCTTTTCCAAGTGTAACCCTTTCAAGGGTACATGGCTCAATGGCCACAAGGTTGGAATTTGACCTCCGGTCTCTCCAAATGCCAAGGGCATGTTTTGAACCCCAAGGAGGACTGGGCAGGGGGGAGGCACCAGGACGAGGTGTGCAGGGAGATTCACGCGGGGCTAGATGACCAGGCAGCCCCTGGGAGTGAGCCTTTCTAGCCCCTGCTGGTGATTCTGCAACACTCTGCCACCCACACGATGATGCCCCCGTGCCCTCAAATAGCAGAGACCTGGAACTCTTGCCCACAACATTGGCTCCCCTGGCAACCTCTAGGTCAGCTGATTTCTGAGCCTGGTGAACACTGAGATTTTTCTGCCTCGCAGGCTGCCTGGAGAGCCTGAAAGCTTTGCTGAAGGACACCAACGACATGGTGCGGATCAAGACCACCGAGGTGCTCTACATCATGGCCACCCACAACGTGGGCAGGTGGGCGGCTGTCTCTGGACACTGATGTCACGCTTTGGAGCCTTGCCCCTCCCCTGCGTGGCAAGTCCTTGAATGATCTTGAATGACCTGCTGGATGGGCAGGGATTTAAGTGAGTTAATGCATGTGAGGTGCTCAGCCGCGTGTTCGCTTGGTGGCCGTGGGCGCTCCTGTCTCTGGGGGCTGCCTTCTCTCTCTACCCGCAGACAGCCTGCATACCTGCTTGCTCAGGGCCATTGGTCCCCTGGATCTCCCAGCTCCCAGTCTCCTCTCTGGGTTCCAATGTCAGGTCCCTGGGAGGGGACTGGCTAGTCTGATCCCCCTGTGCCCTGCCCCAGTGGGCCACTATGAATGGGGTGCGTGGGGGGAGGTGGTGCCACAGGGAGCACCCCAATTCACAGGCTTGCCCCAAGGAGGGCAGATGTGTGTTGGGGACAGAGCAGTGGGCAGGGCACGAGCCTGGCGCCTGCGGGGCCCGCCCTTTCCTGCTCTGACCTGGACTCTTGATCAAGTCTCTCCGAGTCAGATGGGGGAGGCGCTTTCTCGCATTCTTCCTGCTCCTCTTCCCTCTTACTGGACCTGATTTGGATGTTAGGAGTAATGCCAATGAGGTTGACAGAGCCAGGAGGAGGGGGATTACAGGAAACTCCAAGCCCAGTGAGCGTGACTGTAGGTCTCTTTATCAGCATAGGAGGCCTGGGGCTGGTTCCTGGCTGGGGCCATGTTAGCAGAGGGGACTCAGTGAAAAAGCCGTCACTGACAGAGGACCCGGTGTGACCGGCACACTGTTCTCCCCCATCCCTCATGGAAAATCCTGGAATTGGGGGTCCCGCTGCGATTTTCTCCTCCCAGAATGACTTGGACCTCACGGCAGAGCATATCTGGGCACGTCCCCCATGTGCAGGCTCCAGGCCAGGCCTCGCACCGAGTTCTCACTTGGTCCTGACCCCAGCCTCGAGAGACTCAGCCTTGAAGATCTCACCAGATCTGACTGGGCCCAGCAGTTACTTTGCTAAGCAAAATAAATGTTTACAGGGAGTTCCCTTCGTGACACACCAGAATCGAATCCGACTATAATCCATGAGGACATGGGTTTGATTCCTGGCCTCACTCAGTGGGTTAAGGATCCAGCGTTGCCGTAAGCTGTGGTGTAGGTCACAGACGCGGCTTGGATCCCGCGTTGCTGTGGCTGTGGCGTAGGCCAGTAGCTGCAGCTCCAATTTGACCCTTAGCCTGGGAACTTCCATATGCCTCAGGTGCGGCCCTAAAAAT
>PVHT021183555.1:2442773-2515930 GCA_004024745.2 Catagonus wagneri
CATGGGTTTGATTCCTGGCCTCACTCAGTGGGTTAAGGATCCAGCGTTGCCGTAAGCTGTGGTGTAGGTCACAGACGCGGCTTGGATCCCGCGTTGCTGTGGCTGTGGCGTAGGCCAGTAGCTGCAGCTCCAATTTGACCCTTAGCCTGGGAACTTCCATATGCCTCAGGTGCGGCCCTAAAAAAAAAAAAAAAAAAAAAGAAAGAAAGAAATGAAATGTTTACAAAGCCAGGAACCGAAGAAACTGTATATTCTCCTCAAACAGTTCACCTCAACACCAAACCTGTAAACGAAGAGGCAGAGAGCAGTGCTGGGCTAGGGGCCCACTGGTACCATTTCCCACTATCTTTTTTGCTTAAACCACAGCTGTAATGTCATGCAGCTTTGATTCTTTAAAGTAGAGCAAGAACTCAGATTAAGCAATTTGCATGCAAAAGCCTTCTAGAATCTTGACAGTCATATCACTAATTTTTTTAGATGCTCTTTGGTGCGTGTGTGTGTGCTTTTTAGGGCCGCACCTGCAGCATATGGAAGTTCCCAGGCTAGGAGTTGAATCAGAGCTACAGCTGCCGGCCTACACCACAGCCACAGCAACTCAGGATCTGAGCTCCATCTGTGACCTACACCATAACTCATGGCAATGCCAGATTCCTGACCCACTGAGTGAGGCTAGGGATCAAACCTGCACCCTCATGGATGCTAGTAGGATCCGTTTCTGCTGCATCATGACAGCAACTCCAAGATGCTCACTTTTGAGTCTTCCCAAAGCATTCAACTTTGTTTTCATAAAGAAATTTTTTTTCTTTTTTTTTGCCTTTTGTCATTTTAGGGCCGCACGTGCGGCATATGGAGGTTCCCAGGCTAGGGGTCTAATCAGAGCTGTAGCCACTGGCCCAGGCCGCAGCCACAGCAACGCAGGATCCGAGCCACGTCTGCAACCTACACCACAGCTCACAGCAACACTGGATCCTTAACCCACTGAGCAAGGCCAGGGATCGAACCCGCAACCTCATGGTTCCTAGTTGGATTCGTTAACCACTGAGCCACGACAGAAACTCCTGTTTTCATAAAGAAATTTAAAAAGCAAAACCCAACAACTCTTCTCTCATCTAATTGGCTTACCCGACATTCACTTAATGCACATCATGGTAACAGTCAGCATGACAGGCCTCCGTGGGCTTGGAGGCACACGGCTGCCCTGGACCATTGGCAGGTGTGTGCCTGGCAGTCAGCTCAGCGCTGCAGTGTGGGGAGGTTGGTTACGGGCTTCTGTTGCCCCATGCCCCATTGCGGATGGCAAGACTGAGGCTCAGAAGAGGGAAAGAAGGATCAAGGGGCACAAAGAGCCCAGAGTCCTCCATGCCCCCAGAGGCCATGCTGCTTTTGCACTGCAGGAAGCCCCAGCGGTGTGGTCCACTTCAGCCAGCAAGGGCTCAGGCTCCGGGTGGAGGTGAGGGTGGGCAGTCGATTTTAGGATCTTTCTGGGTCCTCTCCAGGCACGGTCTTCATTGTATCTAAATCCGACTTCTCCTCCCTAGAGTCGGCTTTCTAGAGCACGACATCATCCACGCCCTGTCCTTCCTGCTGAACGACCCCCAGTCACTCTGCCGGAAGAACCTGCACCTGGCGTTCAAACACCTGGCCCAGCTGCCCACAGGTAGGCTCACCATGGGCTCTCAGGCAGCCCTTGGTCTCCTCTCCTGGTCAGGTACCTGCCATGCTGATCGCAGTCTAGAGCACATTTTTAAAGAAGTTATGCTTTTATTAAGGTACAACACACGTGTTGAAAAGGCACACATCATACGTGACCACTTGATTGCACTGTACTAGGTACACGTGCCCTGCAGCCACCACCCAGAGCAAGAAATGTGTAGGAGTTCCCTTGTGGCGCAGAGGGTTAAAGATCTCGTGTTGTCACCACAGCAGCTCAGGTCACTGCTGTGGTGTGGGTTCGATCCCTGGCCCCAGAACTTCCACATGCCTCGAGTGTGTCAAAAAAAAAAAAAGAAAAAAAAAGAAAGACATATGCGGTGGGTGGGTATTGCCATCACCTGCTCCCACCAGCCACTACTCCTCACCCAAAGGTAAACAGTTCAATTTGTCTTCAGTTTTTAAGACCATAGGTTAGTTTATGCGTCCTTAAATTCGACACAGGAGGACACATAGTTTATCATGTATTGTTTCTAGCTTCTTTGCCTAACACTTTCCCTCTGAGACCCCCATGTGCTGTGTATTGATACTTGCCAATTTGCGCTGGAGTGTGGTAGGCACACTGCAGTTTGCTTGTCCTCTCTGTGGCTTAAGGACGTGTGAATTGTTGCTTGTGTAAGGCTGCTGAGGAAACCGTGGCCATGAACGTTCTTACAAACGTCTTTTGATGGACATGTGTAGGTCTTTCCTTTGAGACATGTGAGGAGAGGAGTCCTGGGCACAGCGTAACTTTATGTCCAGCTTTAGAATGTACGGCTAATGGTTTCCTAAGACGGTTAGGCCAGTTTCCACGCCCATGGGTGGTGTATGAGAGCCCCATCCCTTCTGTGTCCTCACCTACACTTGGTCTTTTCATGGTTTTGGTTGGTACAGTGGCATCTCATTTTGGTTTTAATTTGTATTTCCCTGGTGACTGCAACCCTGTGAGTGTCCTCTTAAGAGAAGTGCCTGTTTTCAAGGATTAAAGACCCTCCCATCCCCAGCTCACAGTCTCCTTCAGCTGACTGTTCCTGCTGACTAGGTGCTGTGTCTGGGGTTACGGCCGCCTGCTGACAGACCCGCAGCTCCAGGGTTGAGACTGAGAGCCATCAGTCATGTCACACTGGCACCCATCCCGTCACATGATGCAGTGAGCATTTTCATACAAGTGACTCATTCCAAGAGGCATGATATCAGGCCTTAAAGGGCAGCCTTAGGGAGGACAAACAGGTGTCCTGGACCAGGAGTCTGACAGACTGGCTTCCCTCTGCCCTCTGCTCATCCTGTGTGCCCCTGGCCGGGCTCTTTCACCATCTCGGATGTGAGGCCACCCTTCTCTAGCTGGGCCAGGCTGGATGAGCCAGGCCCAGCAGCAGAACCCCAGGTGAACACCCTACCCCGGGCCTCAGCCCACGTCACCTGGGGTGGGCCCTGCCCACATCTTCCTTAAACATACCTGGGCTGGTTCTCCTGGGCGACCATGGCTGAGGGCGCTTGGCACAGTGGGGCATCTCCACGAAGGACCAGTTCAAGGGCTGAACCCCACGAATGTCTCTGCTCATCACGCAGGAACATTCCTCCTTGGGGTGTGGAGAGAGGGGACCTGCCGCTCTCATCAGGGTTTTTAACATGACTGTGACCTGTGCAAGCATTCAGCAAAACAGACGGCAGTAATGAACATCAGGCACCAACACCAGCTTGGCTAAATCTTAACATTCAACTGTATTTCATATTTGCTTGAGATGTCTGCTTAGTAAAATACAGTCCCTGTCCCCTGCGGCCCTCCGCCCCCCAGCACCCTTTCTCCTGCCCTCCCTGGAGCCTCCGGTAACTGGTGATGACATCCCCACTGCAGATGTAATTAGATATAGATCTTGCCTCACATGTTTTAAAAACCCTCTGTATGTGGGTCTTGCTGTATGTAGCTCCCTGGTGCTTAAAAAAACCTGATGCTATGAGGAGTTCCTGCTGTGGCGCAACAGGATCAGGGGCGTCTTGGGAGTGCTGGGACAGCAGGCTCGATCCCCGGTGCAGGACAGCTGTGGCTTAGGTTTTAGCTATGGCTCAGATCCTATCTCTGAGCCAGGAATTACATGTGCCGCAGGGCAGCCAAAAAAGAAACAAAACAAAACACCTAATGCTACGATTCGGAGACGTTCCCATGTGGTGTCCCAGGCTCTCCTTGGTGCTTACGACCCTGAGCCTTGCCTGCCTGCCCATCCCTTGTTGGAGCGTGTACTTACGTTCAGTAACTTACCCCTGCCCCGAGACCAGCACGCGGGGCCTCCTGGGGGGCATCACGGGGCTGGGGAGGGGCAGGCCTTTAGCTGGGTTGGAGGTCACAGCTGCTTCCTCCCAGCCTTCTCCTCCTCTGTGCATCTCGCCGCAGCCTGGCCACCGCTGTGCCGTTGGTCCCCTGAGACTGGGAGGGGGTGTCCTCTCCGCCCGGCGCCTCCCGGGAGCCTGAGCCCACTCTGTTGACCTGTTTCTCCATTTCTCACTACTTGACCGAGTGTTTCATTGTCTGAGATTCCAACCCTTCCTTGGTTACATTTGCAGCAAATATCATTTTCTGGGCTGTTTGTGTGACTTTTTGCTGTTTATTTGTTTAGTCATTGGTCCAGCAGATTTTCATTTGAATAGATGTGAGTTTCATCAATCTTTTCCTTTGTGGCTTTGTGGCCTTTTTTTTTTTTTTGGGGGGGGGTGCTGTTTAAGAGAATTTGGTGCCATGAGCTCATGGGGACGTCCTGCCATATTTTCTTCTGCAAATGAAAGAGTTTTGCTTTTCACACTTGGCTCAAAGAAGGTACCTGGGGGTGGGTTTCTGTTTGTTTGGAAGCCTTCTTGTCCAGCCCGTGCCAGCCCAACACCGTCTTAATCACAAAAGCTCTATGGTCTTCTGGGTTTTGGTGGACAGGCCTCGCCTCCTCCCTGCACATTCCCTTGGAATCCACAGGCACCGGGTGCACCGGGGAGGGGGGAGTGGGAGCCGTGGTTCTGACAAGCCTCATCAGGGCCATGATGGGGAGCCTTGGCCCTTTATCACAGGATTTCCCGGGCTGCTCATCTGTGACATGTCCAGAGGGAGGCCTGGGACACCCTGGGGAGGGCTGCATGGCAGTGGGTGGTTGGCTGGAGGGAGGAGCGGGACACTTGAAGCGGGAGGGCTGTTCGTTCTCCTGCTGCACTTCACTCGCTCCCTCACTCCTCTGATGCACATGTTAGGGTGTCTGCAGGGACAGAGGTCTCGCCTGGTCCCCAGGGTGGCCAGCAGGGGGCGCCACAGGACTGCTGACTGCCGGGCAGGGCTGCTGCGCCTCTCAGGCCCTGGGCTGGGTGTCAGGCCAGGAGAAACCGGGATGGGGGGAACGCCAGGCAGAGCTGCAGCCGGGCCCTGGGTGACTGGCCGCCGGGGATGCTGGAGGAACCCGTCTCCTCCCTGCTTCTGCAGAACCCCTGTGGACACGGCGTCCTGGAGGAGAGGGTTCCAGGCTGACACAGAGGATTTGTAACTGGACTTGGAGGCCCCTGGAAGTGCCCCCTTACCCTGGGTCCTCTGACACGTGCCTGGTCCGCCTGGCACACACGGGGCTGGGCACCAACAGCCGCTGGCTCAGCTTCAGGGCGGCCCCACGCAGGGACCACTGTCCCAACATGTGTGTAGCTGGGCCTGGGTGTTGGGTGGGGCTGTTGGGTGAAGGCAGGCACCCTGCCTGCCCAGAGGAGACAGCCAGGGTGGGTGGGACAGGGTGCGGCAGAAGGTTGGTCCTAGTGTCCGAGTTGGGTGGTTGTGTCCAGGGGAGCTCAGTGTGGGCACAGTCCTGGTATAGCTGCTGCAGAGAAGCCAGGCACCCACTGCCCCACCCCAGCCTCCACCAGGCCTGCACTGTGCCCTTTCCCTCTGCACCACCTGGCTGGTGGCCCAGAGCGGCCCCTGCTCCTCCTGCCTGATGCCACAGGGTGAGGGGTGGTGTGTCCTCAGCCTTATAGCTACAGGCAGTAGCCCCCCTCCCAGACTTAGCCAGGTCCCCATTTGCACAGGCGATCCCATCCCCTCAGGGCTGCCTTCCACCAGCTCCATCCCCTTCTCCAAGTTCCCTCTGCTCTCCAGGTCATTTTCCCCAGCTCACAGCTAACTCGGCGGCATAGTCTGTGGACCTCTCCTGGCCATCGGCAGGGCAGTGGGGGAGGTGGGTCAGATGGTGCAAACACCCCTTTCCTCACCCTAGCCTTGTGTGCCAGACGCAGGGGACTTCCAAGGCCCAGGGAGCTGGGTCCTGAGGGATTAGGGGTCAGTGGAGGGATCAGCGGGTTGGCGGAAGAAATGGGGGAGGGGCCATCTTGGAGGCTCCCTCTCCTGTGTGAACACATCAGGGCAGGGGCAGGGTCCTTCTATTTCCCTCTCGTGTGTATTCTGAGGTTCCAGATGCTGGGTGGAGCGGGGAGGTTACCGCGCTTTTCACAGTTGGCATTAAAGTGCAAAGTAAGTCTTAGGGTTTTAAATCACAGCCTCTCTCTTCTTATACAAAAGCCCCTTTGGGTTTTTGCTGTTTGGGAAGGCCTGAAGGGGATGGCCTCGAGGGCTGGGGAGCGAGAGCCAGGCCTGTGTGTCTGCGTGCCACGTACCTGCCCAGGCGTCTGTCTGCATGCCTCCCTCAGGGCTCCGTGCCTGGTCCCAGGTTTGAGGTGATGTGAGAGTGGCTCTGTGCCCCCACCCCCGTGGGCTCCTCCCTGGCCATCCAGGTGCAGAGCTGGGTGAGGGCTCAGGTCCCAGGAGGGACTGACCCCTCCGCTCCTCCTGGGGAGGATGGTGCCACTGTTCCCTGACTGCGACCTTGGGCATCTTTTCTCATCTTTAAATGGGTCATCACCGACACCCTGCCACAGGGGTGAGGGCGAAATAAGATTCACCTGTAAGGAGCCCCATGCAGTGTGAACAAACTTCCCTGACCTGGTGTCCCCCAGTCCGCCATCTTGGAGATGCCTCTAACCACACAAGTGAGTCAGCCAGTGGTGACCCACTGCTGGGGGCAGTCAGCACCTCCTCAGCTCCGTGGGGATGACTCTGACCCTGGCGGAGGCATCTGTAGGGTGTGAGGGGTTCAGGTGATGGTGCAGCCTGGGTCAGCGCCATCCACCCCCACACAGCTGAGCCCCTCGGGTGCATGGACCTGGCAGATCTTGCCTCTTTTGCAGCTTCTTTCCTCTCCTGAGGTCGTTTATTCTTGACATTCATTTCCAAATGGTTTTTCCTAAACACGTGGAGGTGGGAGACAAAAAGGAACCTGAGTGTGGAAGGTGCCCCCGCTGTCCCCACCGCCCCTATCAGATGGGCACACAGCACTCGGACCAGGCTTGGCTCATTCAGGGTATTTTATTTTCTTAAAGTAGACAATCTCAGACTTTCGGACAATCGCCAGCTCCTCTGTCCCTCTCGACATCTTTTAAAGTCCTTGGCTATGACTCTGCACCGACCTCAGGCTCGCAGTACCGAACTCGGGCTGAAAGGAGATCTAGCCAGGGCTCTGGCGGCGCCTTTGTATTTACACGGTTCGGCCAAGGTCCCGGGCAGGAAGGGCCTCCCTCAGGCTACGAGGCAGCCGAGCCTTCACAGGAGTCTCAGCTGCTCTTGGCGGGCAGGCGGGCCGTCTCTCACCTCCCTTTCCTCCACTTGCAGAAAAGCCCCAGATAATTTACTCTTTAAATACCAAGACGTTGAGCTATTTATTGTTCATCCGCTCCTGGGTGAAGGCCTTCTTTAAATATATCATGTTTGTTTTCCAAAATAAAAAACAAAGCGGAAACCTCACCAGTAACAAGAGGACGCTGCACGAGCTTATGTACAACGCTGCCCCCAACGCTGCCACCGGGCGCAGGGGGACAGACGCGTCCAGGTAACAACTTTTACACTCAGCAAGCCAGACACAAAAAGGACCACCTGAAAAAAAAATATGTTTTGAAAATCTGCCTTTAAAAAAGAATTACTCAACTGCATTTGAAATGTTCTGTATTTCTGCGAAACACCACGAGATTTGGCCAAAAAAAAGGACGTCAGAGGAGAAAAACCAGGTTTCAGTTTACAAAATGTCCGACTCATAGAAGAAAAGCTGGCACCCGGCTGGCCTGGTCTGAGACAAGTCGTGCCACTCGCGTCACCGTGTGGGGTTTGGCTGCATATTCCGAAGCGGTTTAAAAAGAGCTGTGAGTGGCTGCAGGGCTGGTCAGTGCCGCGGCGGGCTGGCCCCGGGCCCAGCGCGCACGGGGGCGGAGCGGCCCCTGCTCCAGTCCTCCTCCCAGGGAGCCGGCTACCCCTCCCCACGGTCCCTTGTGGACCCCCATGCAGAGCAGGGCCACCTCGGGAAGGCAAGGGGACGGGGCAGGAGGGCTTGGTGTGGACGTGGTGACGGCTCCGCAAGTCTTCAGGGGGCCTCCACTTCGCGGGGAGCCTCACCGCCTGCAGAGCGCGTGTGAGTGAGTGTGTGTGCGTGTGTCTACCTACCTACAATCTACCCATGTATATTCATGTTTGCAGAAACGCGGGGGCCGAGGAGGCGGGGCGGGGGACCCTCTGCAGGCCCCCTTTTCTGCCCCCGGGCTGGGCTGGTCTCCCGAGTGCGGGTGGGGGTGTGACGCCCCAGTTTCGCCACAGCTGAGGGCGGCTCCTCAGCAGAGGCCGATGTACTTGAGGTTGTTCTGGATGATGACGTCGGTCACGGCGTCGAACACGAACTGGATGTTACTGGTGTCAGTGGCGCAGGTGAAGTGGGAGTAAATCTCCTTGGTCTCCTTGTTGCGGTTCAGGTCCTCGAACTGCCGCTGGATGTAGACGGCGGCCTCCTCGTAGGTGTTCTGGCCGCCGTACTCGGGGAAGCACACGGTGAGCGGGATGCGCCGGATCTTCTGCGCCAGCAGGTCCTTCTTGTTGAGGAAGAGGATGAGCGAGGTGCTGACAAACCAGTTGTTGTTGCAGATGGAGTCAAAGAGGCGCAGGCTCTCCGCCATCCGGCTCTGCGGGGGTGGGGCGGGGAGCGCGCAGGGGCGTCAGGCTCCGCCGGGGCAGGTGGGGGTGCCGAGAGCACCCTCCCCGCTGAGCCCCGCTGCCCTCTCCACCTCCCTCTGAACACCCTGAATGTGCTGTAGAGCCTGGGGGTTAATTTTAAGGAAGCTGGGGCCCGCATCTGATTCCCACACAGGTCTGACTATCCTACTTCTAAAGGGACTTCTGCTTCTGGTGAAAGCTGTCCCATGTTTTAAGAAGAAGTGAACAAGCTGAGCGTCCCAAGCATGGGACCAGTTTAGATCCAAGGGGTTGACCAGACTGGATCCCTGGGGATGGTAACAGCAAGGACACTGTGGCTGAGGCTGAGGGCGTAGACACGGGGCAGTGGCCTGCTCGAGCCTCACACCCTCCCGCCCCACTGTGCAGATGAATAAACCAAGGCTTGGAAGGGCCAAAAAACATACTCCAGGTCCCATGGCCCGGAGCTCCAGGTAGACAGGCAGTGCTGCCGGCCCCAGTGTGGAGGTGCTGGTGGTCACCACGCTGAAGTCCCGCTCTGCCCAGAGCCCCTGCCTTCTCTAAGGTCCACGTCTGACAGCATCAGTGCTGAGAAGGAAACAGGTATCCAGAGGCACCTGTTGTGTCTCATCCCCACCCCCCGCCCCGACCACCAGTGGAGAAACTGCTCTTGGGTCCCGCGTTCCACCTGGGAGGTCAAACCCATCTCGTGCCTTCTTTGGAACGAGCTCCAGAATAACAGAAGCTCTGAAAAGTGGGTAGTCTCAGGTCACAGGTCTGGGGTGGGGGGCTTTCTGCAGAGAGAAACAGGATGCGGAGAGGAGACTGTTCCAGATGCCATCAGTGGTGGCCCAGGAAAGCTGCCCTCTACTGGAGAGTAATTAGCTCCGGGGATTCCTGGAAGCCACCTGGTAAGGGCTGGCGGGAAGGATGTCGTCATCAAAGGCTGTGCTTCTGACCCCAAATTTCACATCTGATAAATAATATGTGCCCATTAGCACATATTCATTAATCCACTGGACACTTGCTGGGCAGGCTCTGAGGCCGCTGCAGGGCCCAGCTCTCGGGCAGGTGACGGAGCCCCAGAGACGGGAGGCCTGGGGTTGTGGGAACAGAGGCCAGTGACTGGGCTGGGCCCTAGCTGTGGAGAGGGGATCGAGGGTAGGTATGCAAGCATGGAGCAGGGCTAAGCAGAGGGTCCTGGGGTGGTCACCTGGGCAGGCACTGGGCCTGGCTGTCAGAGCCCTGCTGGGTCACTGGGGGTGAGAGCTGGGTGGCTCCTGCTATAACGGTGCACACGGGGCTCTGCTGGTGGGTCCCCCGGGCGTGAGTGTGTATGGAAAAGCTCAGCTGCCCCGGCCTGCGTGGGGAAGGCCCCATGGCCCTTCCTGCTCAGTGTACCCCAGGCTTTCAGACACCAGGGCCAGCGCCCTCTGCCCCATGGGGACCCCTGCCCCATAGACACCCCTCCGAACTTCACCAGGTGGCAGAGGGCAGATGAGGCCAGCAGGACGGGCAGTGCTGTGTGGCCTGGTCAGGACAGACAGGTGCCCCTTGTGTCTGGCCTTCACACGTGGCTCCTCTTCCTTTGCAGGCAGTCACGGCTCAGGTTTCCTGGCCCCACTCCCTGTTCCTTGGGACAAACCCTAGGGAACTACATGGGCCATCACTTGGGCAGGCAGGGTTCAGGGAGCCCAAGGGAGGCACTGACCCTTGGGCTTTGACAAACACAGGACCCTCAGAGCTCTCTCTCAAAACCCACTGGTGTGTGGGCACGGGGGTTGCTGCGCCCTTGGGGACCCACTGGAGAGGAGCCAGCCCAGGAAGCACTGGGTGGGTGGGGGGAGCCAGGGATCCCTGGTATCACCACTGCTGTGCGTGCTCCTGTGGGCTAGCACTGCCAGGTGGGCCAAGTAGTGTCCTGACACCCAAATCACTGAGAGGCACGTACTATTCTGGGGTAACTGCAAACCGTGTGAAGCACACACGAGTGCGAGTACGGGGGTAGGGGGAAGACACTGGGCAGGCCCTCTCCCTGTCCTCCTCCTCCCTGGCCGCAGACGTCTGGCGCACCCTGGCAGCAGGATAGAGTCCCAGTCCCCAGTATGCCTCTGGGGCCTCCCCGACTGCCCCAGCCCTTGCCGGGGTGGGGGAGATATGGCCTGGGGGCCAGCCGTGGCCGCATTCTCCCCGATCCCTCCCTGGCACCTAGTTCTCCTGCCTCTGCCCACCTGGCACACAGGGCTAGGCACCACCCTTGTGGGCCCTGGGGTGAATGAAGCTGGGGCAGTGCTGCAGCTACCGGAGTCTGCTTGTGGCCAGCACATCTTGTCCTGCCACGACTTCCTTCAGCCCCACACAAACATCCTCTCGCTGCAAGGGGGAGGCCGCCCACCTCACATGGGGGCTAGGGGAGGGCCCACGTCTGCACCGACCGCAGCGCTTTTCTGGCAGGACACCCTCTTAACCCCAGCTCAGGAGCTTCTCCTCGCCGGTGCCTGCTGCGAGGCTAGCCCTGGGCTCTGTTTCCCCACTCCTGATCTCTCTCCTGGGGCTGCTCACAGCGACACACTCGTGTACATGGGCTCCCGCCAGAGGCCTGTGCAGTGGTGGGAAGGGGGCAGGGACCAGTGACTTGTAACAGCGCACGTCAGACCCCGGGAGGCGACTGGCTGGGTGTGGTCCCCAGGGTGGTGTAGAAGTCATTTCTCAGCCACTCGCAAAGAGAAAGCTCCTGCTTGGACAGGTCCAAATACTTTCAACACCACCGAATGGCTGGACTTTCCCCTGGAGGGGGCTGGGCTTCCAGCTGGCAGGCCGGAGACGGAGGCCTCCACACCGTGCACAACTGCCTTGCCATGGCACCCGTGGTGGCCTGGACCAGACCGGCTCCTGGAACATCCTGAGGAGGCGGGGGGCTGGGGGGAACGGGGGCAGGAAGGGGAGCCTCGGCCCCTCCCTCAGCCCTGATCCTCCACGGAGGCTCTCCTGGAGCCCCTGTTAAGGGCACGGCCTCGGGGCCTCGCCCTGCCTCGGACAGGTCACGTGTCTCTCGGCCCCAGAGTCCTTGTCTCTAAAACAGGAGGTCACGGTCCTCGGAGCCAGGACAGCTGTGGGAGTGAGAGGAACCAGGTCTTCGGGGCCTTGTCCCATAGCTGATGCTCCAGCAGGCACCCTGCACTCTGCTCACTGCCCAAGCCTTGGCACTGAGGCGTCCTTGTCACCTCTTATCCAAGAGCTGCCTCCCTCCACCCCCCAGGTGAAGGGCCATTTGTAGGGTGCGGGATGGAGGTAGGGGGCTGGACCCTGGGGACCCGGCTCAGCCACACCCCAGGCTCCCAGCCAGCAGCACCTCCCTACTGGCTGCCAGCTCAGCCTGCCTCCTCTCCTCTGGGGTCTCTGTGACCGCTCGACCTGCAGACCTGACGTTTGGCCCTCTTGCTCACCACCACAGGGACATATGACAGCCGAAAGTGCCAGGAGAGCATCCAGCTCCCTGATCTCACAGGCTAGGGGGGCTGCCTTTTGCTTCCCTGTGTGCCAGCTGGGGGTGCGGGGGGAGTGGCTGGTTCCCGGAGCTGGACCTGACCGTGGACATCCCAGTCCAGCCCTGCCCTTTATAGACAAACAGCAGGGCCTCCCAACAGGCAGAGGGGTCACCCGGACACTGCCTGCCTGGCCCCTCCCAGTGTCTCTGCTCCCCGCTGGCTCAGGAGCACACGGGCCTGAGGGAGGGGTCCCTCCCAGTGAATTCCGTGGTTTCCGGGGAGGGGTGGCAGGGGATCAGGGTCAGGGAGCTGGGTGCCGCCCTCTAGGCTGCCGCTGCCTGGGCCCACTCCGGCCTCTAGCCTTCCCTCCTCCTTGGCGCTGGCCTCCCGTGTGGCATGTGTGCAGGTTCGACAAGCCCCTTAAATCGTCTTGGTTTCCACTCCGGCTCCCCAAGGCAGACCTCCCGGGACATTGTCCAGTGCACTGTGTCTCTCATGGACACGGCGGCAGACGTGGTGACGTCATGGTGCGGTGTGTGGCTGCGAAGGCTCTGTCTCCCTGACCGCCGTCTCTGCCAGGCCTCAATCCGGAGAGCCCCACACAGGGCTCACTGTGGGCACAGCACAGGGTAAGGCCAGCTGGCCCACCCAGGGGTCCCCAGAGTCTCCAGCCCCGGCCCTCATAAACTGCAGGTGACATCTGAGCCCCAACGCTGGGCATCAGTGACTGCAGCAGCCACCATGGTATCCCTTGGAGATAAAAGGGGAGGCTTCCTAGCGCCGGGGAGGCCAGAGGCCCGGAGCCACAACAGGCAGGCCAGTGAGGGGAGAGGATGCAGTGAGGCTAGGGACTTGGCGTCAGCTGGCTCCTGGGGGTGGGAGGGGGAGTGGGGGTTGGGCATGGCTCTGTCCTGTCCTGGGACGCAGTTTCCTCATCTTTAAGCCGAGTTCTCAGTTCTGTTTCAGCCTGGGAAACCCAGGTCGGACTGTCGTAGAGCCTGGAGTGTTTGTTCTCGGGAGCTGTGAATTCAGCTCTTCATGCTGAAAGCAGAGCTAGGGGGCTGGGCTGGGGACATGAATGCGATCCATTCTCCAAGACAGTGCCAGCCCCGGGGCTGCCCATCCTGCAACCCAGCCACCAGGCCTGGCCCGGGCAGCAGTGCCAGGTTCTGAGGGCACGACCGGGCAGCAAAGGCGCCTGGTAGCACCGTGGCTGGATGGGCCGAGGAGGAGGGTCCAGTTGGGGCTAGACATCAAACTGGCACCTTCACAAAGTAACAGCCAAGCCTCTGGCCTCTCTGGAGTGAGGTAGCTTGGAGCCCTATGCTCCCCTGCCCGTCCACGGAGGGTCCTCGTCCTCCTGGAACCCATTTCCCTTTTGGGTTCCAGCTTGTCCTGGGCTGGGGCGGGGTTCAGAGGTGCAAGGCCCTGGTCTGTGTCTGCCCTCAGGTGGAGGGGTGTGGGCAGGAGGGCTCCCAGAGAACAGGGAGGCAGTGGCAAGAAGCAGAGCCAGAGCCGTAGACTGGGTTGGAGGCTGCCTGCAGGGGAGGCTGGATGGGAGGATGGGGGGTACCAAGGGGGGGCAGTGAGGAGGGCAGGGGACAGCCTGGGATCTGGGGCTTGGAGGTTGCTGAGGCCAGCAGAGCCTTGTGTGTGGCTGTCACAAAGATGCTGTCCAGTCAACATGAGGACGCTGAGCTCTCCTTCCAGAGGCATCACTGCTGCAGTGGGGAACTGTGGCTCAGCACTGTCCAGTCTGGGCCTTCCTGGTCAATGGCCCTTCACTTCCTCTGAGAAGCCTCTCTCAACAGCCCCCTCCCATCTCCGGGCTCCATCACACCCCACACAGACATCGCGGCAGCAGCTGGGTTCGGCTCCCAGCACCCAAGACCTCCTTGGGTCTCACTCTGCTGCTGGACTGTCTCGTGCTGGCCTCCTGGCCTGGCCAGGCCTGGAGACTTGAGGCCACAGCCCCTGACCAGTGGTCGGCTGGCCGTGCTGCAGGGCAGTCTCTTTCCTGAGCCCGAGGGAGGAGGCCATGGGGTACTTGTGGGTCCTCAAGGAGCTCCTGATGTCTATGGAGGTGACAGTAGGAGACAGAGACGGCCAGACAAATAGCAGGCAGCCAGGCAGCATGGCTCTGCCTTTCTGGCAGAGGCCCAGTGCAGAGCCGGTGCAGATGACTCAGACTGCTGCTCACGCCCGCAGGGACGGGGATGGGGTGCTTGGTCCTCCCCAGGCAGCCCCAGCTCCCTGCTGTCGCCAAAATATGCATTTCTCCACCCTCACCCCCGGTATTGGGTCCCTCGTTGGGAGTGTTTGCAGCAGGTGGGCAGGGCCTGTGTGCTCAGCTCACCCAGGCCTGCATGGAGTTGTTATAGCCCCATGCAGACAAGACACAGATGCGGTCGTGGTCCAGCAGCCGTGGTCCAGGGGACGTGCGGGCCAGGAGGCTCAGAAGCAAGCAGCCCCTTTGGCAGTTCCCAACACCGAGATTGTGACAGCAGCTGCCACCCAGGGCAGCTGCTCCCCTCGCTCCACTGAGCTTAGTACTCAGACGCTCAGCATGCTGTTTCCATGGCAACTGAGAGGAAGCCTCCACCCTCAGCCTCACATAGCAACACAGACGGATGGCAGGAGATGCTTCATCCTTGAGCTGGGCTAGGCAGCCCTCCACAGAGGCACGCAGGCCTGGCTCTGGCTGCCTGGCCAGATCACACTGTCCATCACTGTCTACTTGCTGGGGGCAGAGAGGGGACTCTGGGGGTCAGGGGGACCTCACTCTCCCTGGGAGAAAGGGCGGCGGGCAGGGAAGAGGGGGAGGACCTGCTCTTGGCTGTAGCGCCCTGGGTGGGTGGGCCTTCAGTGGGAGGGGAGAGGGCATTGTTACCGAAAGAGCGCAGGATGGTGCCTCGTCTTTGTCACCCTGTGGCCATGCTGGCCTCAACAGCTGCCCCAGAGGCTTTGGGACTTGCTCCTCCTCAGCATGGAGGCTGCCATGATGCCCAGACGTCCAGCTCTCTGCCCATCTCAGAGGAGCAGCTCTGAGGGTCAGCCTCTGCCCCAGGAGCTTCTGACTGTCAGAGCCCCTCGGTGCTCGCTTATCTCCATCCCACTCCCAGCCTTGGAACATGGGGAGGTGCCTGGGGACAGAACTAGATGACCGGGTCACTTCCAGACCAACCTGGTTAGTGCCCTGCACTTCTTCCGGCAGACCTAAGTGCTGGCTGTACCGGACTGGAGAACTGCATTAATGATGCTAATGGATCCATGAGCTGGTCTACAGGGACCACACGGCGGGTCGAGGGGGGTGTGTGTGCCGCAGCCAACGACAGCCCCGGGGGAGCTGGGAGTGTGCTGCCCAGGGTCAGTGCACCCGCTCCCCGAGCCTGTGCCCTGGGGCCCACAGAGCTGCACTGCCCCGTACCTGTGTAAGCCCCCGGGATGCGCAGCCCTGCTGTATGGGGACAGTGGCTCACACCCCGCACCCCTCCTACCGCTTTCCTTCCACCAGGCCCAACCGCAGGGCTCCTCGGCACCCCTCCCCGCTTCCAGCCCCTCGTGTCCCCAGCCCTCCTAGCACCAGCCCTGGTCAGATGCCCACCCAGCCCAGCCTTGCCTGTCTCTCACCTGATTGCCTTCCTCCCCGGCTCACTTCAGCTTTAGGGCCCCCTGGATGATATAAGTGGGACATGCTGAAAGGGGCAGAAATAGCCCTAGAGGGGCCTGAGGGCAGCCCCACCCCAGGCCCCGTCCTCTCCACCGCCAGGCCCATGTGGCTGCCTCAGCTGGCCTTGGACTTTACCTCACCCAGGAGTTTCGGATCCTGCCAGCCCGAGACGGCAGTTATTCTGGGCTGTCGTAAAGTGAGTCACAATAGAAATGTGGTCGATAGACAGGATCAGGAGGCTGGAAGCCCTGTGTCCCCACCACTGAGCACCGGCATCTGAGATCCGAGCCTGGCCCCGCGCCCCTCCCAGCACTTTCCCTGGACTCCGCGCGGCCACTCTCAGATACACAGGGAGGGAAAGGGGAAGTCCTGGCAAAGAGAACTGTGTCCCTGGGGTGGGACACGCCTGCACCGATGACCCAGCACCACACCAGCCCACAGAAGGCAGGTGGCATGGAGGGAGGGTGACGTCTGGCTGCTTCTCCCAGAAGGGGCGGCACTGAGGGCCTGGGCACGAAGCCCCACAGAGGCTAAGGGCCGGGCGTGACGTGCAGGGGGCACATACTGGGCTATGGGCTCTGCACGCATCCTCCCTGTTGGCGCACCTCCAGACACACCTGGAAGCCCCTGTCTCTGCTCCGTGACCGCCCCACGCCTGGCACTCCTGCAGCTCCTGTCCCAGTGGGTGGCCCTGTACCTTCTGCCTGGCCCTGACTCATCTCCACCCAGGGCCTTCGCAGGGCTGTCCTTCTCCTACTTCCGACAGAGGGGTTGGCTCCTGAGGTGGTTGCCGAGCCTTGCTGAAGTACCCCAGCCACCACAGCAACCCCTGCTAATATGCTGCGGCTCTAGGCACCATGGCCCTGCTCTCACCACCGGCCGTGGCGTAGTGCCCAGTAGGGCAGGTGGCCTGCTGGTCTCAGGGCCATGGCAGGCAGGATCGGATGCGAGGGCTGCAGGTGGATGCGAGGGCAAAGCAGCTGTATGTGGGGGCTGTGTTGACGACACGGGGTGCACCTGCTAGGCTGACTCACAGGAGGTCTGACCTGGCCGGTGCGGAGGGCCCCAGCTGGACCCTGACACATGGCTGTCAGCACGGTGCGCTGGGCCTCGCTCCCTGCAGCCCTGAGCCGCCCAGCCCTCTGCTGACAGCGGCCTGAGTCCCTTCTCACCTCAGCTCCATTGTTCAGTGGAACAACGTGGCAAAACAGAGAAAAGAGGATCTATAAGCATGTGCTTTTCCGGCTTTAAATGATCAGGATCAACGCTGATCCTATTGGTGCATGAAGCCTCAGGGTTTATTTTCCTACTTCAAACCTGGGGTTGGAGCATCGGCCCCAGGAACCCAGTCCACTGCGTGTTCCCATCGGCGCCCAGGCTCCTGCCCCCTGACGCAGCCTCTGTGCCACCTGCAGATGGCAGTCCCATGGCCTGAGTGGAGATTATCGAGGAACACAGAGAGATTAGCAATGCAGGCGGTGCACCTTGTGCCCTCATAGTGCCAGGTGTTCACGGGCCTGCAGCTTGCCCCAGGGATGAGGAGGGGGCTCAGCCAAGGGCTGTCCACTGTCCCCCCGCCTCCACCCGGCCCTCCCTCATCACTTCTTCTCTAGGCGCAGGGTGCAGCCTGCTGCAGGCGGGAGGGGGCTGCCCATCTCAGTGTGCTCAGCCCTGCAGGCCTCAGGCCCGTGACAGATGGGCCTCCTCTGGGATGGGGCTGTGTTCTGACGGGTCCAGAAGTCAGAGTCTGTCTCCTGTCTTCCCATCCGGTGACAATTGTGATGCTCGTAGTAACAGCACCGGCCAGGCCTGGCACTTCAAACAGCAAGGGCTGTTTAAACAAGATAACAGGCCGCTGTACTCAGGCCCTAATGGCCTGAAACCCATCCTGAAGCTGCCAGAAACAGTGAAAGCTCATGTGATTCAGCCTAAGGCCACCTCGCCTGATGCTCCCACCTCGTTCACGCCCACCCTCCCCAGGAGGCTTGTGCTGGTTCCCGGTGTTTCCCCACGAGTGCAGCTCAGGGGGAGCTGGGGGACCTAGAGTGGCAGCAAGTGCGGCAGCCTCCCAACAGCCCCAGCCCCCTGGCAGGGGACAACCAGGCTCCTCCCAGGGGCTGAGGGTCCAGGTGGCAGAGGGACCCGACTGTGGCTGGTGGGGCTCAGCCTCCTGCTTCTGCCCTCATCCTCCCACTTGGACTCCGGCCCCTGGAGAAGAGGGACCGCGGCCTGGGTCCCGTCTCACTCCCTTTCACTGACTCTGTGGATGACAGCAACACACAGCCACCCTGAGTCCACACAGGCCTTCTGGGTGCCCTGATTCTTCAGGAGCTGGGCAAGGTACCAGGTGGCCACATGATGAACCTGGGGCCACACAGGCAGGTCAGTGCCTCACCCCAGGACCCCAGCATGAGGTGGAGGCAGCCCTGTACCCATAACTCTCAAGGCTCTGGGTGGGAGCTTTGCTCACGTGACCAAGCTGTCCCCCCGGAGTCAGTGTGGCCGGCCCCCCTCATCCCAAATACACGTATCGCTCTTTTGCTTTCTGCTCTCATTAAACCTCAGTATCAATGACCGACAGGACCTTAAGACTCGGAAAGGGTCATTCCCATTCCCGTAAGTATCTGGCAGAGCCCCAGGCAAGTGCCAGGAGAGAGCAGGCACCCCGTTAACTTCAGCGGGTGACTCCTGGATTCCTAGGGTGACATGGCTCCTGCACCGGCGTCCCAATCCCCATCTTGTGCCCAGGCAGAGAGGAAGGGTGGTGGCCTAGGATGAGGTCCAGGCTCTGGGTCTGGGTTCCGCCTGCTCGCACCTGCCCTGCCCACCCCCCCACCACCCTGCAGGGAGAACACTTCTCTCAAAACCACAGTCCTTTCCCGCTTCAGCTGAAAGGAGAACTGCTTCCTATTTGTTTTCGTGTTAAATCTTGCCGCCTTGATCCAAGTGTCATCCCCCCTCACCCCCCCCGCGCTGTCAGTCACTGACAGGAAATTAGCAAACAGCAGGATGCAGGTGCGTGCAGACTGGAAGCTGCCTGGCGCAGCTTGCAGAGGATCGCGGCCACCGTGGGAGGGAACGGCAGTGCAAACAGCCCCTCCTGGGACCAGATGGAGGACCCCTTGAGCCCTAACACCCTTGCCTGACACTGGAGCAAAGGCTGGAGAGCCGTGGGTAGCCGGTGGCTGGTTCCTGCAGGGACATGAGAAGCTGGGGTGGGAGCATTTCATCCTTAGGAAGTATCTGAGTCGTTACTGCCCTAACCCTGGCGTCTCCTTCAGCAGAGGCTGGGGGCTAGGCCAGGGCCTTCTTCCAGGGTCTCAGCACCATTGAGAAACTGATGAACATGGTTTAAGTAATTCCACAGGCCCCGGGGACCACGGCAGGGCCCTCAAGCACAGGAGTGCTGTTCCTGGCCTGTCACTGCACGGGCCCATCCCTGCAGTGGGAGCTGGTAATTTACCTGGACTGGGGATGCTGTCACTGTCATTGACATACCCTCCACCCTGTTAGTGCTTGGTGGCCGACAATGTTCTCCTGGCACTCGCCCTGGCCAGCACTGTCTGGGTCCCTCAGCCCCCTTTCAGGTGAGGCAGGGAGGGGAGAAAGCTGGGCAGGACCCTGATTCTGGTTCCCAAGCTCTCGTCTTGATGAGGGAGACAGGATGTTCAGCTCAGGTGTCACTGCCTCCTGGGTGGGTACCCAAAACCTCACCCCCCCAGCTGTGACCACCTGCACCACCCCCAGGACTGTGCCAGCCCATCCTCCAGACTGGCAGTTTGACAGGAGAGTCTGAGCCATGGGGTCGCAGCAGCTGTGCCTTGGGACAGAACACTGGGCAGGAGCAGGGACAAAGTTAGTGCTAGAAGCCAGGCTAGAGTCATACAGTGTTCCATCCATGTCCTCCACAACTCTTGGGGACAGGTCTCCAGTTTCCCTGGCCTCCTTGCTGCCCAGAAGAGACCTCCCACCCTTACTGAGCCCTGTGCCACTGTATGTGGGGGGGGGGCAGCTGATGGGATGTTCTGGGAGGCACAGGTCCTATGCCGGACCCGGTGGTGCCACAGCATCTTTGCTCTGAGATCCCAGTGCAAGGGGTCCCCTGATCAGCTGGGTTACAAAAGGCCAGTGTGCTAGGTCTGGGCATCAGAGGAGGGCATGGTGGCAGGTCTGCCCAGCACCTCCCTGTCCCAATTCAGTGTGGCCTCTGGCCTTGGTGCCACCACACCCTTAGAGGCACTTACAGCCTGGCTCTGAGAGGCCTAAGCAGGACCGGGATGGGCAGGATGGCCACCGACAGACCCCTGGGTAAGTGGGCTCAGCTCAGCCATGCATGGCCCTGTCCTGCCATGGGGGGCTGGCCTTGGCCTTGGGGGCTTCAGGCAGGCTCAGGCCACTTGTTGGTCCAGGGGGCGCCTGTGGTTGTCTCTTCCGAGAGAATAAGAAAATGGCAGGAGGGCACTGTGTTCCTTGCAGGCCTGCAGGGTTCCCACAGCCTTCCCAGCCACCCAAACCAGGCAGGGCGCTGGGAGTCCTCCCCCATTAGAGTCTAGGTCCTGCGAATGCCAAGCACAGGCACAGGTAATGATGTCAGAAGCATGGCCTGTCCTTGAGCCATGGACCTGTCATCCTGCTTTCCAGACAAGGAAGCCCAGACCGGACCTGCTCATCCAGCTGAGCCATGCAGGGCTGGCAGCTGCGTGTGGCCAGGTGCTGCTCCCTTTCGCTCCCCAGGTCCTGTCCTTGGGTAGATGGGTCTGAAAAGAGGAGCCAGAGGGGATGGGCCTGGGAGCCAGCAGGTGGTGAACAAAGGGCCCAGGTAGGAAGCTGCCCAAGAACCACAGGTTGCCCTAGTCGGCTATTCCAGACTGTTCTCTTTCCCCAGCGGCTGATAACTGGCTACAGACTGGTTTCCTGGAGCCTGAGACACAGGCCGAGAGGCTGTGGCTTCTGGGGACCGTGGGGTTGGGACGCGTGGCCTGGAGGCTGGGCACCCCCTCAGTCAGGACCCCGTTGGCCTTCCCAAGGCCACTGAGGTCTAGAAGAGGTACATAGAGGTGTGGCCAGAGGCCGCCTCAGCGGAAACCTCCGAACACGATGCTCAGGGCCTCTGGGTGACTGTGGTTTATTCATGAAATTAGAGAAAGTATGTGAGCCAAGGAGACGCCAAGCAGGGGTGAGGAAGACGGTCAGCCTCGCAGGCCAGCCTGATCTCGCTCTCCGGATCTGAGGACATGAGTCGGGGTGGGGGTGGGCACATGCAGGGGACAGGGCACCTTCTGCCCCGTCCCAGGCGCCGCCCTCAGGGGACCAGGTTCCCTCGCCCTAGCTGACTGTATTCAGGGCTATCAAACTCTAGACTGTCAGAGCCAGTGGGCCTCCCCCTACCCGCCTGAGACCTGATAGCACAGCAGTCTTTCTCGGTGTTGTTCAGGGCCAGGCCTGGACTCCCCAGGGGGCAGTCACCTCACCCCGTGCCTAATAAGCTGGCCACCAAGGCTCCTAAAGTCAGCCCGGCCCCCAGTGCTCTCAGCCTCTTCCTTGGAGTCTGTTCTTGATAAGCGGAAAAGTTGTTTTTCAGTTTTCAGATTATAGGAATCCCTTGAAACAATAATAATCTGCGTCTTAAAACCCATAGCAGTTCTGATGTGTGCGTAAGAACAGGGCTAATGCGCTCAGGAAATTAAATACCCCGCTGGCCTGGGCACTGGGCGGGACAGGGGCTGGGAGTTTCCTCCGCCCTGAAGCCCCCAGTAAGCGTGGAATGCAGACGTCCGTCTGCCACCGGAGGGGCAGTGAGGAGAGCAGATCACGTGGCAGAGGGGCCTGTACAGCTATGGGGGGTGCAGAGGCCTCGTAGGTCCCAGCAGCACCGTCTGCCCCGGACCGTGCTGGCGACTGTGCCTGGCCCCCCAAGTCCAGTGGCCCCGGCTGGTGGCCCAGGCTGGATTGCCGCCCCCACCTGCACCCCGGTCCTCCCAGCCCTGCTCCTGATGTTTGCTCCTCTCCCCTGCAAGGTGGGCTCAGGGCAGAGGCCTCCTGGTTCTCTAAAAGCAGACAGCTCTGCTCAAGGGGCCTTGAGGCTGGCCTCAGCCAGCATGGGGCCAACGGACAGGGGTCTAGGGGGAGCCACTCCGGGGCCTCGAGGGTCTGCTGGACAAGGCCCCCATGTGACCTCTGGGGAGGAAAGGCATGGTCGCCAGGGGGCTGATCCTTAGGTGGGGGACAAGGGAGGCCCGGCTGGAGCAGATTCTCATGTTGGTCTTTAACGGGCTAACAGAGAGAAGGCAGGGCCACTCAGCTCCCCGGTTGCTTCTCTGCACAGAGGATTCTTCGTAAATCGACCTGGGCAGAGCGTGGAGGCAATCTGGCAAATTACCATTCTCAAACGGGATGAACGTGAACGGAGTCCCAGGGCCAGAGCAGGGACACCCTGAGAAGTCACAAAGAAGGCTGGAAAGCAGATGCTGTCCAGGTCTTAAAAGGGTTGTAGCTGGTGAACGTGGTAATTCACGCTGAGTGAGCTTGATGGGCAGGCCCTTCCAGCAGGGGTTTGGGGGTCACTGGCACAGAAGGCCGGCGAACGTTTAACACCGGCTGGGATGGGTCTGAGAGCAGTATCGGCCACTTTCTATGGTATAATCACTCTCACTTGGCTGATTTTAAGCTACCAACACAATGTCAAACAACTCAGAAACTTCCTAAAAGTTGAAAAATTGGCTCTTGTGAGCTGGTACTGCCAGCCGTGACCCTCCAGGGGATGGCATGCAATGTGGGAGGCTGTGCCACCGCTACCATGGCCTCCGGCTCTGCAGGTGCGGGCCCAGCCCTGCCGGCTCAGGGCTGACAGCACCGGTCTGACCCCTCCCCCCCAGGGCTTGTTCACCACGAACAAGAGGCTGATCAGAAACCTGCCTAAGAGGGAGGCCCTGCCCTGGTCTCAAAGGTCTAAGGAACACGTGAACACCCATGTAGACTCTGTCAAGGCAAGGTCTGTGGTGTGGGACAGGAAGGCTGTACCTTGGGGGTGGGGGGCGGCGCTTAGTACACAGCAGGAGGCAGTCACTCCAGAGGTTCGGGGTCCCGAGGATGAGGAGCCGAGTGAAGAAAAGGCCCTGTTAGTATCCCAAGGTGTGGAGTAAGATTGCAGAGAGGCCGCATTGAGCAGAAGGGGGGCCTGACCAGGGCCTGGCCTGGCCTGTCTGGTGGGAGGTCCACTCAGAGCATGAGCTGAGCACAAAGGAGAGACAGGAAGCAGGAGCCCTTGGGAGCACGGATGCCACAGGGAGAGAATGGAGGAGGCTGCCACTGAGAGTGGCCTTGTGCTGCAGCTCCCCCTGGAACGGGGGAGGGAGGGAGCAGCCCAAGGAGCCGAAATGTCAGGTGGTGTGTGCCAACCAAGGGCACACACAGGCACCAGGCAGTGCTGCAGGGGAGTGCTGGCTGCGGCTGCTGCTTCTCCACGCTCCCTCCTCCCAGGGCCCAGGGAGGAGATACCTGTGGCCACTGGCCACTTACCGAGGTGAGGACCAGACAGCCTCAGCCCCTTAGGGCTGAGACAAGGGGAGACACCTGAGGGGAATCTTGACGGTGCAAGAACCGAGGGCACCCACACGGAGAGGGTACTGTTCACAAGTGCTGGCAGAGGAGAGGCCACCTCACAGCTGGCCACACGTCTCTAATGCTTGGGAGGGGTAACAGGTCACAGAGAGAATAAGCTGGGCCAAGTTGCCAGGGAGATGCCAGCTGGGGAGAGCGCGTGGCCAGCTGAGCCCTGTGCCTGCTATACCTGCAGGAGCCCGGCCGTCTGGGTGCCCAACCTCAGGGAACCCAGGCCCCTCTGCCGGCCAGGACCAGCCTCCTGGCTCTGGTGCAGGCAGCCTCTGCGGTCCCAGGTTTGCAGAGGTCACACTGTATGTGGCCCTGGCATATCACGAGACCAGAAGGAGTGGCTGAGAGCGACCAGCACCTGGTTGGGGGAGGCTGGTGGCCTCCAGGCGGGTCAGCGGCACGCCTCTCTGGCTCCGTCTCAAGTCCCCATGGCACAGTTCCTGGAACTATGTCCTCGACCAGGTCAGGAGCAGGAGGCAGAGTGGGGACGTGCTCTGCCTGGGCTCCCTGCAGTCCAGCCGCCAGTGGGGTGGGGGCCGTGGGGCAGTGCCGATGACGGCTACTCAAGTCTCCCGAGCCCAGCTCACTGCCCCCATCCTAGCTCCCAGCCCCGGGACACATGGCCTGTTTCTTCACGTGCAAAAGTGGCTTAAGGACATGAAAGGGTATGTCAGGTCCCTTCCTAATCTAAGCGGGGTTATCATCCACACCTGGAGCCTCTCACTTGTAACTGCGTCTTTTGGACAAATGCCACCCGCTCTGTCACCAGCAGGTGACGACCTGTCTTGTCACGGTCCCAAGCAGCACCATTCTATGACACAATGCCATTCTTAAAGCACTGAAATATATGCTCCTTTTAGGCTGAGTAACAAAGCCCAGTGGCAGGTAGGTGGGTCCACACTACTTGTAGGACATCCCGGAACAGCCCCTCCTCAGGGCACTCTGGTTAGGGCCTGGCACACTCTGGTTAGGGCCTGGCACACTCTGGTTAGGGCCTGGCACACTCTGCTTAGGGCCTGGCACACTCTGGTTAGGGCCTGGCACCTGCTGGGGCTCCCTAGGAAGGTCTGAGTGTTCCTGCGGCTGCACGCCCAGAAGCCAGGGCCCCAAACACTGGCTCTTCCTGACCCTGGCCACCCCCCACTCAACTCGTGACATCTGCTGGATGCTACTGTGCGCCAGGCCCCGCAGCCCTCTGGGGGTGCAGAGGGGCTCCCCCGGACCAGGAGGGCTGCTGGCCAGAAACTGACCCCTAAAGGGCGTATCCTCGTGTCCCACCTGTCCCTGAGAGACCCTCCTTGACACAGTCCGCTTAGCCAACAGGCTACTGTTTGATAAGCAGTGGAAACGGCAGGCCTTGCGCAGTGAGCCCTGCGGGCAAGCAGAGCGGGCACATCCCCAGCCTGCCAGGTGCTGAAGAAGTGCGAGGGTTTCTAGCCATGACACTCAGCCGCGCTGAGTGAGCGCCCCGCCCCCAGCTCCTTGTGCCCCAGGAAACTTGCTCACTGGCATCTGGCACAGCCTGGCCTTTTACCCAGAGCAGGCGCACAGCAGGCACATGGCAGGTACACAGCAGGCGCACAACACGTAGCAGGCACATAATAGGTATACAGCAGGCACATAACAGGCCCACAGCAGGTACACAGTAGGTGCACAGCAGGCCTGCTGACTGCTCTGCTGCTGTGGGTATTCCCACAGAGAACGCTGAGGTGTCAACCTCACAGCCGGCCTTGTCTGTCCCTCTGAAGGACTTCCCCACCACCACCACGCAGAGGCCGCGGGTCCCATCAGCAGGTCCACAGGCCCAAGGCTCAGTGCAGATTCCCTGCAGGGTGCACAGAAGGGGGTCCAGCTGAGCGACGAGTCCACGTGGGCCCCCAGGTATGACCTGGCAGGGCTGTCTGTGCCTGCAGGGGCCACTGCTCCCTGTCTCTTTACCCCTGGGAGAAGCCAGTCACCAGGAGAAGGTGGTAGTGGGTCTGCAGAGAGTGTGTGGGGTGGGGCGGCCTGGCTTCACCCCTGGCAGCAGGTATGACTTGGGGAGGGCCTGTGGCTGTGTGGGCTTGGCCTGTGACCTGTCTTCCCCCCTGTGACAAGGATACCAGGCACAGCTGCTGTCACACAGGAGCCATCAGGTGATGCACGCCTGGGCTGTGCTTTGGCCTCCTGTGCTGTCTGGGGCAGCCCAGGTGGGAAGGATCAAGGCCCACCCAACTTTGGAGCCCCTGGCACCTACAGGACTGCAGGGGGTGAGGGAGACAGGCCGAGGACCCAGAATTATCGCCAGGACTGGGCACGGGTCCTGGTGTCTGCCTGCTGCCATAGTCCACAGACGCTCCGGATCTGCCCCCGCCCAGGTGCCGCCCTGCATGCGCTGCAGCCCTCAGTGCTCAGAGGCCCAGCCTTCCTGACGTCACCCTTGGCAACGTGCTGACGCAGAAGCCAGCAGACGAGTGGGGGTGGGGCGGGGGCTTGGCCAACCCTCCATCACAGGGAAGACGAGCCCTCAGGCACCCAGTGGGGAGAGGAGCTCTAAGGAGCCGTGTCTGGAGCCTGGCATCAGGCCCTGGGCTCCTCTGGTTTCTCCTAGTGGCCTGGCCTCTGCCAGGGCCCTTCAAAAGAAGGCAGGGGTGGAAGCCCTGTCCCAGCCCCTCGGTGGCACTCGCCTGGGCCGGGCAGGAGGCACGGTCAAAGAAAGGTGGGCTCTCCCTGGGTGGCTACCCCGCCACAGCCACAGCTGCAGGACTCACAGCAGCATTGTCTCTGCTCAGCACTGTTTGTTTTCCACCCAAGATACTGCTGGTAGAGCATGAAAGGTCAGAACTGCTTGGAATCCAGTGAATTTCCAGCCTTATTTGAGTTTTTCCTCAAGAATCTCCTTTCTGGTGAACAACCACCTTCCCAGGCCTGCAGGGACCAGGCAGACGGCAGCTGGGTGACCACTTGCTCGAATATGACAGGGACCCACCTATAATGCACGACGGTGATGGCGGGGTGTGGGTCCTGGGCCGGGGCTAGGGGTGGCCTCAAGGAGCTGACACCTGAGATGAGACCTGGAGGACGTGGCTGGCGGGCAAGGGACGAGGGGCAGGGGAATGGTGGTCATGTGCTTAGAGAATGGAGCTTGTGGGAGATGAGCTCGCAAGGCCAGAGCAGAGAGGAGAGAGGCAGCAGGAGAGGGGAGGCCAGGCGGAGCTGGGGAGGCCTAGGGCAGAAATCCTGGCATTGGGCCCATCTTTGAGGACACCTGAGCCACCACCTGGTTGACAAGGCTCAGAACAGTGATGTAGCCAAATCCCTCCATGGAACACAGGACACACTCAGGCTCTGGCGTCCTCGGGCCTCCTGGCACACGGTGGTGCAGGCCAGGCAGGCAGGGCATGCTGACAGACAGTTTGGGAGCCCGCCCAGAGCTGACGGAATCCACCACGCCTGTCCTGGGGATAACAGACCAGGCAGCCCGGAGACCTGGACCCCCGGACGGCCTCAGAGCACAGGCCATCACCAGCCTTTGGACACAGCAGAACCGTAAGGGCCACAGAGCCAACTGCCTGAGCCCGTGTGGCCGCAGACCCACTCGGGTACCCTCTTTCACCTCACTCCTCACCAGTCAGCCCAAGCCCTCTGCTCATGGTGATGCCTCATCATGGAGCCTGGCTCGCTACTCTGCTGCCCAGAACCGCTGAAGTGAGGACAGGTGAACGAGGGGTGAGGCCCTGAGGGGATACAGTGCTGGAAGCAAGACAGGCGGCCCACAGGGAGCCACAAACCTGTCCTGCCTGGGGATATAGTGTCCTTGGCCAGGCCCTGCCCTGGGGACACCGACACCCCCGGGCGCAGCTCCAGGGAGACCCCCAGACACACGGAAGCATGGCGAGGAGAGACCTGCCTCCTGACTCCACGGACTCCTGCAGCTGCTTCCTCTCCACCAGGCTAGGCCTCCATGCACACCTGACGAGAGCTTCAGATCTCCTCCTCTATCCAGAAAACCACTCATGCGCCTAGGGACTTCCTCAGGCTGCAGACCCAAAAAGGACTCCCAGCTGCACCCAAAGAATAAAGCCACCACCCGCCTAAAGAGACCAAGCAAGGAAGCAAGCCCCTTCTTTGTCATTGCCCCGTCCTCTGCACCCCGGAGGCTAGTTCCCCATTTCCCAGCACGAAAGGCCCCCTCAGGAGAACCATCACCCCTCCCCTAGGTTCTTGCCAGCTCACCACCTCCCAAGCCCCTGGCACCCAGCCCAACACCACTTACAGCTCCTTGCAGATGCCCTGTTTGCCCCCATGCCCCAGAACCCCACAATCAAAGACCTCTTAAGGGCCAATTCCTGGTCTCTGCCTGGTTATCCTGCCTAGCACAGACTCTCTGCTGTGGGGCAGCCCCGGCCATGTACCTCTCTGCCGGGTTCAGGGGCCTTCACCACCACCTTCACTCCTGGGCACCCTGGGAGGCTGCAGCGCCTTGTGCCTGGGCCTCAGCCGGGTCTGTGGTACAGTGCCCATTCTCTCCTTGCCAGGGGCTTGGTTCCCACCAGCTCCCTGCAAGCCCCCACTGGCTCAGTACTGGGCCCCTCAGCACCTGCTGCATTGCATTGACCCTCAGGGTCTCCCTGCCATGTGACTCTGAGCACCCAGCCCACAAGGTGGTTCTCAGCCTGGGCAGAGGGCCTGAAAGAACTCCTGCCCCCACCCCACCTTTAGGGATTAAACCTCAGAACCAGTTATTAACCCGTGGCCGACAGACTCTCAGGACTTGGATCTGGTTATGGAGCTGAGGCTGAGGTTCCCTGGACACAGGACAGTGCCCAGCTGGTAGGAGCTGCTGCATTTCCTGAACTGCCACACAGACCAACAACCAGACACCTGGCCTGGGCCGCACCCTCCATGGTCCTGCAGAGCAACCAACCGCCTTCCCACCTCTGGGGTCACCCCCCACGCACCTGGCTGAACCTGACCTCACGCGCAGCGAAGCCCCTTGTGGCGCCAGCTTTCCTTCTTCCCCAGCCACCCCTCCCCATCCTGAGGCAGCCAACATGTTCCAGCGCTCTTAGAGCATCACACTGGGGTGTGCAGCTGGCTCACGGCACCGAGGTGCAGGTCGCCTGGGCACCGGGGCCTTCAAGCACCAGGAGGGCAGTGCTGTCTGCAGCCAGTGAGGGTGGCTGTGGCCAAGGGTATCTGTGCCCCATGGAACCAGAGTGGGCACCCCAGGATGGGGTGGCCACTGAAAGCTGACCTCCAGGCAGATGTCCTGACAGCAGGCACTACCCTGAGGTTCTTGCTGGACCCGCCATCTCCTTTTGGATGAACGACAGCTGCTCCCCTCTAGCCTGTGACACACCCAGGTGCCCGCAAGAAGGACCAAGCAGAGGAAACGCCCGACCCACTCACCGTCTGGTTGTCCTCGTAGAGCTTCAGGTCATAGCCGCTAAGCTCCACACAGAAGATGATGGCGGTGACGCCCTCGAAGCAGTGGATCCACTTTTTGCGCTCCGACCTCTGCCCGCCCACGTCCACCATCTTGAAGGTGAGCTCCTTGAAGGTGAACTTGTTCTCCACGATGCCCGTGGTCATGTCCCGGGAGCGCAGGATGTCCTCCACGGTGGGCACGTAGTCGGGCGCAGCGATGCGCTCCAGGTCGTTCAGGTAGTAGGCCGCGTTGTCCTCCAGGTGGTACTCGCTGGAGCGGCCGAAGCAGGCCTGAGCCCCCGGGTCGGCCCACAGCCTCCGCATGACACCCAGCAGCTCAGGTGTGATCTCGCCCTTGCTCTCGGCGGGGCCCGTCAGTGCAAACAGCTGCACGGCGTCGTAGGCGCGGTCGGGGTTGTGGAAGTCGATCTTGAGCGCCGCCAGGGCGCGGATGATGCGGGTCAGCGAGTCAATGGCGTTGTAGATGATGAGCGGCTTGTACTCCTTGCAGGCCTCCAGGTTGAAGCCGCCGCTGTGGATGATCTTCATCTGCTTCACGATGGTGCTCTTGCCTGAGTTGCTGGTGCCCAGCAGGAGCAGCTTGATCTCACGGCGCTGCCGCTGGCTCTCCGAGCGCAGGTGGCGGTCGATTCGCCGGGACCGCCGCGCCGCCTCTTTCTCCTCTGAGCTTTGCCGACATCCCATGGTCCGGCAGCGGCGGGCCCAGACGCGGAGCACGGGACAGGGCACCTCTCCCGGTCGTTGCTGAGCGGCAATGCTGAGACGCGGGGCAGGTGTGCCCGGTGGACCAGGGCCCTGGCGCACTCAGCACGGGTGGGGGGATGAGGCCGAGCCCTGCTGCAGCCCCTGCCCCAGTGGCCCCTCTCCAGCTGGCATGGCGCTCACACTGCGGGAGGTGGCTGAGCCCTCCCTCAGTGACACCCCACCTCCCAGGGCCACCACGGGTCCCAGTGCGCCGCGGTCATGCCCAGTCCTCCTGGCGGTGGGAAGCCGGCTGGTCGCCGGTTGCTGTGGTGATGCTGCCCAGTGCTCCTGGAGGGCTGGCTGCCAGTAACGATGTCTCAGGCTCTCTCTGTGGCCCCCCTGCCTCGGGCATCTGCCCTTCACCTGCCAACAAGAGAACAGCATGAGCCTTCTCCCACCCCGGGCTGGGTGGGCAAGGGAGCCCTGGACGGAGGGCAGGAAGAGGCCCGGGGAACAAGTCAGAGCCCTCCGCCCCGTGGAGCTCAAACCCCTGGCTGCCACGCTTACCCCTCCTGCTGGCCAGCTGGCCTGGAGCTGGCACTTGCAGAAAGAGTGCCTAGAATGACGACAGGATCAGGCCTGAGGGTCTTCGGAAGGGAGAGAGCCTGGGGTGCCGCCCCTCCACCCTACCCAGTGGACCCAGCACCCTCACCCTCCCTAAGCCTCAGTCCCTCGTCTGGTGGTGGTCAGGACTCCATACGAGGTTCTGCGCCCACTCCTGCAGCTGCTGGGCTGTCCCCAGGCTAGGGTGCTCCCAGTCCCTACTGCCTCCTGGGAGGGGGTCACTCCCCTTTCCACTAGGCAGGCGGAAGGCTAGGCCAGAGCTCGTGTGAGGGCATCAGGAATCAGTGAGGCCAGGGCGAGGGAGGGGCGGCCCAGAGGCTCAGACCCAGACCAAGCCTTTCACATCCCCACCCCCACCGCTGGTCAGTAAGGAGCAGCTGTGCTCACACCCAGCACGAGGCCTCAGCCCCGCTTGGCCTGCCCAGCCCCTGTCGACCCAGCACGCTCTTCCCAGGGCTCGGCGTGCCCCTGAGCACCTGCAGCAGCTAGGCCGAGCCCTTCCCACGGAGCAGCCCCAAAGCTCTGGCTCTGCCCCAACTGGGAGCCCAGGACCCCAGGACGGCGCTTGCCCCCACCCACACAAGCCTCTGTCCCTGCTTGGCTGCCCCCTGCAGCCACCTTGACCTGCCGTGGCCAGTGTTCGCCCCTCTAACATCCCCTTCCCCGTATGGCAGGAACTGGATGGGAAGGACCTGAGGCCGACGGACTTTGGGTCTTGTCCGTGTGTCCCACTTCCATGCCTTCCACTCCCAGCCATCCTGCCCTGGAGCTGTCCCTGTGCCGAGGGGCCCACCACCCCCAGCACCCTCTGTCCTGCAGAGACCTCTCAGGTGGTGCGTCTCACCCTGGCTGTGTGGCAGCGCATGTGACTCCCTATCCCAGAGCTTGTCCTTCCCTGGTCACAGCTCACCTGGAGCTGGTCACAGCCCAGAGCTGGTCTGTGAGAGATAATGAGTCCACACCGAGCCTGGTACCCAGCCAGCCCCCCATTCCATGCCTCAGCCCCCACCTCTGTCCTGCCTTCTGCGGCAGCACTTGGTAAAGTGGGTCCAGGCATGGCCAGCACAGCGCCTGACACACAGCAGGCACCCTGTCAGCGCGGGGGGACGTCACGTGTCTCTTCCACTTCTCCACAGCCCCACGGCCCGTGCGTGAGCAGTGGACCAGGAAATGCCCCGGAGACGGCTCTGCTGGGAGCAGTGATTAAATGGCCGGCCGGCTAGCATGGCCCTAGCAAGGCTGGCGATCATGCTTAAGACGGAGGCCCCGAGATAACCCCAGCCGGGCAGGGGTTGGGCGCTCTCAGAGCGTGCACTGTAGAATGATGTGGATGCGACACAGGCAGCACATGCACCCACACGTGTGTGCACACATATGCATGCACATGTGAGCAGAGGCCTGCCAAGTTACTCTCCAAGTGTCAGTGAATTCTAGGTTGTGAAACTATAAGGGATTTGTGCATTTTACCATGTTCCTTATACTTCCCTCCATGAACCGTGTCATAAGAAAGTTTCATAAACAAGAGTCTCACCAGGAACTTGCCCTGGACCATGAGTGTGCGCGGCAGGGACCCAGTGGCTGCTCCCTGGTCCCTTCTGACAACCCGGCGTTGGCTCCAGCCCAGTGGCACCCAGGCCACCTTCCTGAAGGCGATGCCGGTGCCCCATGTTGTCATTACCGTTTTACTCTATTTTGTCTTAAGTATGAGGTACAGCTAAGCCCCGAGTGACCAATTTTTCCTCGCCTATCAGTGTCAGAGACAAAGGTCACCCAGGAGAGCAGGTCCCTCACGCTGTTCGGGGCCACCAGAGATAAGCAGGCCCCCAGGTGCTGGGTCTTCCTGCAGTGACCCCCTCCCCCCCCCCCGCTTGGGATGGAGTCTGGCCCAGGCAGGTAACATGGTCTGGGGTCCAGTGGTCAGGTCCCCTACTTCTGTGCAGGGCTGCACCTGAACAGGCTGTGACCTGGACGGCTTGCTCCACCACCCGGGCTGCCCCTCACCTGGCTCCTGCACGGGGACTCTGCCTGTTCTTCATGGGCCAGCTCATGCCCCTGTGCCCACCAGCGGTCACCCCGCTTCTTCCCACCACGTCCTCCCCTTCTCTGGTCTCTCCCATTAGGCTGTAACCTCCTTAAAAAAGCTGTGAGGCCCTTACTACACGCCACATTCAAATTAACTTAAAACAGATCAAAGACCTGAAACTACTATAAAACTCTTAGAAGAAACTTGCTGGACACTGGATTTGGCAATGATTTCCTAGATCTGACACCAAAGGCACTGGCAACAAACGATGGTATCAACAGGTAAACAGGCAACCCACAGAATGGAGGAAAACGTTTGCAAATCATATACCTAATAAGGGATCGATATCTAGAAAATACAGAAAACCCCTAAAATTCAACAACAACAAAACAAAAACAAAAACCCGATTCAAAACTGGGCAAAGGACTTGAATGGACGTTTATGCAAAGAAGATACACAAATGGCCAATAAGCACAAGAGAAAGTGTTCACCATCATTTATCATTAGAGAAATGCAAATCAAAACCATACGACATACTATCTCACACCTAAAAGGGTAGCTAGTGTAAAAAACCCAGAAAACGTCAACATTGACAAGATCTGAAGAAACTGGAGCCCCTGCGCACTGCTGGTGGGAAGGTAAAAGGCGGTCGCTGCTGTGCAAAACAGCATGGAGAGTCCTCAAAAATTAAAAACAGGATCACCATGCAATCCAGGAATTCCACTTCTGGGTATACACCTCAAAGAACTAAAAGCGGTCTCTACGAGATTTTTGTAGACCCATGTTCCTGATAGCATAGTCACAAGAGCCAAGAGACAGAGCAACCTAAGTGTCCATTGACAGATGAATGGGAATGGATGAAACAGGAGAAGTACATACAAGGGAGTGTTATTCAGCCTTAAAAAGGAAGGAAATTCTGGAGTTCCCATAGTGGCTCAGCAGAAACGAATCTCATTAGCAATCATAAGCATGCAGGTTCAATACCTGGCCTCGCTCTGTGGCTACAACCCTGATTCAACCCCTAGCCTGGGAATTGCCATATGCTGCAGGTGTGGCCCTAAAAACACCGCCCCCCCCCGAAGGAAGTAAATTCTGACACCTGTCACAACATGGATGAATCTGGAGGACATTATGTTAGCCTGTCACAAAAGGGCAAATACTGTACGACTCTAATTATACAAGGTCCTGAGGAGTCAAATTCAGAGACAGAAAGTAGAAGGGTGGTGCAGGGGTGGGGGGATGGGGAGCTGCTGTTTAACAGGGACAGAGTGGCAGTCTGGGAACACAAAGAGCTCTGGAGATGATGGTGGTGGCCGCGCAACACCGTGAATGTACTTAATGCCACTGAATGCTATTTAAAAGTGGTTAAAATGGTAAATTTTGTTATTTGTATTTTACCACACTCCTGGAAAAAGTGGGGCTGGCCTCACAGTCCTTGACCAGTACAGCCACAGGGCAGCACAGAGTTAAGGGGGAAGGTGGCTGGGAGCCACTGTGTGCGTAGGGCCAAGTCTGGAGCTGACTGCCACCTGCACGGGGCAGCCACCGCCAGGGACACCTGAGGTGGGTCCCTCTTGCAGGTCACCAGAGCCAAGCAGAAGGGCCCACTCAGAATTCCCCCTGCAGCTGGGCAGGGCTCAGCCATCCCCCAGGGGAGTGTGCGTGCCCAGTGCCACAGGCCTGGTGCAGGAAGCCAGGGCTCTGCACGAATATGGCGGGGGGGCTGTCTGTGAGCAGAGAGACCTCAGGAGGCCTCATCCACTCTGAGGCTCCCGCCAGTCTGACCTCTTTGGGTCTGACTGGGCTTTGCCAGACACCCAAAGAAAGCCCAGAGGCACAGGGCCTAGGGCGGGACAACCCCTTCAGTCCCTGGCCAGTAACTGCTCACAGGTCCCCCGGGCCTGACATCCAGGACCCCTTGCCACAGTGTGATGGGTCTGGTTGGAAATGACTGAGGAGTTGCTGCGGGAGGGGGAGGCAGGGAGGGGAGAGCTGCCAGGCGTGACTCAGGGGCTAAAGGAGGCAGGTCGACCAGGAGGAGCCTATGGGCGCAGGTCTGTGACCGTGTGGCTGCATGTGTGCACATGTGTGCCCTGTGGTCACATGTATGCAGATCGGTGCCTGTGTCCGTGTGCAGGACTGCACACACGTGCAGGCACCAGTCTAGGCATGTGTCTGTGCAGGTCTGTGTATGTGTGTATGCAGGCATCCTGTGTGCAGCTGTGTGGGGAGCAGAGGGGCATGTGGGGAGGACGTACAGGCTACAGTGTGAGGGTGTGAGAGGCCAAGGGGAAAAGTCAGGGTCCTCTGTCACCCAGACGCACTTACTGGGCCAGCTGGGGGGCACTGCTGAATGAAGCAGACAGAGACCCTTAGGCGGGGAGGGTGGTGTCAGATCGAAAGGCAGCAAGAGAACCATGGTAAGGGAGGAACCCAGCTCCAGACAGTAGGGTAAAGGGTGGGAGTGCTGGGGTGAAGGCCACAGGGTTGTAAAGGTGGCAGGGGCGGGGGCCTTCCTGTGAGGTGACAGATGAGTGTGAACGGGAGGTGAGGAAAGCACGACTGTGGGCCCAAAGGTTGCTAGGGCAGGACCCCAGACCCAGGGCCCATTCAGGGACCCCGTGGCTGAAAGCTGTTCTCCTTCCTGTGGACTCAAGGCAGACACTTCCCTTCCAAAGCCCTGTCCCTGACCCCTCAACCCTGGTCCCTGGCTCACCGCCTGGCAGGCCCCATCTGCCCTCATGTCAAACTTCCCCTTTCTCAAGTCTTAGGTCATGGACGTCTGGTGACAACCCGGAGCCAGGAGTGGGAACATACTGCTGCCACCTCTCCGGGGCCTTTGCACATGCCCACACTGCACCCCGGGCGCCCCCAATGGCCCAGAGCTCTAGCCAAATAACACGGAGGTCCGCTGTCACCCCCTCAAAGCTGAGCAGGAGTGGGGGGCAAAGGAAGTGTGGAACTCCAGCCCCCACGTCACTCTGAACAGCCCCTTCTGCCTCCCCACCCCTGACATGGAAGGCAGCCCAGGGCCAAGGTCACCCTAAGGTGTTACGCCCAAGCCGGGCTAAGCCAGAGGGTCTCCAAGGACAGAAGACAGCTTATCGGCTTACTGTGCCGAGAAGGCCCGGACCTGGCGGGCGGGGTGCCCTCCTCACAGGCCCTCCCCTCCTAGGAGGGACACAGAGATGGGAGAAGGTTAGCCCCTCACTCTCCAGACCCCAACCCCCACCCCAAGGAAAGCCCCCTAAATGCTGAGCCCTGGGCTACTGGGTAGGGGTGAGCTAGGGAGGGGGTGGCCAGCCCTGTGGGGAACAGGGAGAGGACGCTATAGGCAGAGGACAGCCCAGATCACAGGGCCAGTAAGGCCCAGTGAGACCACACACCAATGGACCTCCAGCCCCAGGGAAGGAACCAGGGGTGTCTGAGGTCCTGGGCTTTTCTGCCCCCAGTGCCCACCCCTTGACCCAGAGAGCTGGGTGGGGCTGTGACTCAGCACCACTGTCGTCCCCTACCACCGTCAGCACCCCCGGCTTGCTCAGACACCTTCCACCTGCAGCTGTATCTGGGCCTCTTCAGCCCTCTGGGGGACCTAGATGGCCCCTGCCTGTGTCCCAGCGCCCAAGTCCTGTCCACATGCCTCTGCTGCTGGCCTCCTGGACCTGAACCCATCCGAGTTTCCATCTTCTGAATAGTGGGTCCCTTTGCACGTACCCCTGGAACCACCAGCCCTGTATCAGCTCCCTCCAGAAAAGCCTGTGCCTGCGGCCGTCACCGCCGACCCGTCTCCTCCCCTTTCCCATGGCCCTTGTACACCTGGCTCCCTCCTGACTGAACGCCCGTCTTCCCGTGCCTGGTCCGGACCCATCTGTGGCCTCAACAGACCCATGTTCTTTGTCTGTGGTTCTGACTTCCCTCCCCTTTCACGCTGTGCCTCCACCTGCCAGAACACGTGCTGCGGCCCCAGGATGGTGCTTTGGCCTCCGGGCTCAACAGCCCCTGCGCCTGGCCAGCCTGCGCCCACACACTCCAGTGGGGCTGCTTGCACATGTCCTTGGACATCAGGGGGGCTGGGTGCGGTGGGTCAGGGAGAGGGCCTGGCTTCAGTCTCCAAGTCCACAGCTGCCTCCTTGGCCACAGGGGCCCCCAGGCGCACCCCGCCCACCATCCACGTGTGGATCCCTGCTTCAGCCTCTTGGGGTGCCCGGAGCTGGGCATGGCCTTCCAGATGTGAATCTAAGGCTTGGGGAGAGGGAGCTATGTCCTCAGGGCTGCTTGCACGGTCCTGAGGGGCCCCCTGGCCCCCGGCATGTCACCCGCAGCATGACCTGGTCACCTGCTATTATTTGTTCTGAGGTTGTCCTTGCACTCACTTGCGCTTTACCTTAGCCAGTTGTGCTTCACCAACGGCCTCGTGCTCCTGCTCTGAGTGGACAGCCCGAGTCACAGCTCAGATAGGAGTCTGGAGCGGGAGCTGGTGTCACAGCTGCCAGCCGTGCTGCCGGGGAGGCTGTGGCCCCGCTCCTGGTGAACAGTAGGATTAGCGAGGGCCGTGGTGGGAAGCCACACTGGCTCCAAACCGGGGTTTTCTCCTTAAAGGAAAAGGACTGAGACAGAAATAAGAAAGGAAACCTCCCTCAGGGGAGGGTTGGTGCCGCCCACAGCTGTGGCCTTAGGCCACCTCCAGGGTCTGGTGGCTGTCCAGCACCACCCCCCGCCCCAGGGACGTAAAAGGGTGTGACCAGGATTGTGCCCCTCTGCACTGGGACCCCCGGGCTGTGGCGCCAGTGCTGCACCCCTCGGCTGCATTCAGTCCACCGGCCCTCTCAGCTCAGAACCATCTCCTCCACCCCCCACCCACTCTGTTCCATCAGCCTGAGGCCCCACCCTTGGAGCCAGAGGGCAATCAATCGTCCCCTGGGCCCGCTCTAATCACCACAGTGCCCTCCGGGAACTGAGCCCGTGTCAGGCTCTGGGCTGGAGGACACGGGGTGAGTCTGCAGAGGGCTCGTGTTCTGATGGGGAGACTTGTGAAGGGCAGTGCTGGGGGGGAGCAGGGGTGTGTTGGGGAGCTGACTAGAGAGATGAGGGAGGTCCTAGGAGGTGACACGGGAGGAGACAGATGACAAGAAACGGCCATTCATGCAGGGATGGGGGGAAGGGGCCAGGGCGGGCACAGCTGGGGGGATGCTGCCTCGAGGGCTCGGCTGGGCAGCGGGTGAGCCTGCCTGGCCTGGGCCCAGTTCAGAACAGGTCCACCCTAGCAGTGTCTCTCCTGGTTCCCAGGGGAGCTCAGTGATGGCTGGCAGGGACTCTCAGGGGCCGGAGGGCAGGAACCCACCCACCCCAATCCCAGGGCAATGCTGTTGGTGGCAGTGGGCGTGTAGTGTGTGTGTGCGTGCGCACATGCGTGTGTGTGTGCGTGCGTGCGCATCAGCCAACCTGGATCCAGGCATCAGGGCAGCCCACTGGCCCTGCAGGGCGGGATGCTGGACGTGGGGCTTCCCTAGATGGGTCGGCAAAGCAGGGGCAGCCACACACCCCCACTCGAGGGCGGGTAGGCCTGGTCAGCATCACGTACAGCAGAACCCAGCGCACCACTGTGCATCCCAGACACTCTGATGGTTTTTGATATGACGTACACTTTTGGACTCAAAAGTCACATCTTCCCCTCCGAGGAGGTAACAACTCCTGTTTGTCTTGATGCCAGTAATACTGAAGGGGGACAGGGACAGGCCACCGCCCAGGAGCTGCCCTCTGAGGAAAGTTGACCTCCAAGCCCCCAGGACCCAGGTCCCAGCCTCCCACCCCCACCCACAGTGCCCTTCCTGGCCTACCCATTCCTTGGAGACCAGGTGAGAGCTGCCCTCCCCAAGAGGCCCCAACCACTGCAGTGTCTAGACTTAACACCTGCCTCCTGTGACCTTGGGCTGCGTGACTGGTGCCTCTGCTGGGCAGTAGGACTGGACCTCACCCACAGTGGACCTTCCTCGGCTGCTGGCTCCTCCTGCCCTGGCCATGCCTAGCCCAAGTGCCCCCTCCCCTGAGTGCCAGCTGCACTGCCTCAGAGCAGGTGCATGAGGACGTGAGAGCAGATGGATGGTCCAGGGTGAGAGGCTCCCAAGTTTCCAGCACCCACTTTTGAGTGTGTCTCACGTGACCCTGACCAGCAGCCCGCGGCAGGGTCCACTGTGCTTCATGCTGGGCCTCTCCACTGACCCACGGCCTCATCCCTGGGACTCTGGGACCTCTGCCTGTGCCTCCCCTCCCCTGAAGGCCTGGGGGCATCTCACCCTCTCTGGATCCCACCCCGAACAGCAGGCTGAGCCCCCAAGACACCAAGCTCAGCAGGGCAAACTGCTTTGTCACCCCCTATTTCCCATCCCCACTGAGTGGCACGTGTCCTTCTGAGTGCCCCCGCCCCACCTCAGCCAGTTTGCCCATCCCAAACCCATCTTGGCTACTTCTCATCCAGCTGAAAGTGAAACAGGGGCCTGGGGGCGGGCAGTGTAGACTCTGCAGTGCCAATGCACCCCAGGCTGAGGCCCATCCAGCCTGGCGGGCCTCCCTGTACCCTCATGCCCCCCTTCCCTGTATGTTGCCCCCAACTTTCCCTGGGGGGGGGTCCTAAGGAAGGGGTTTCTCCCCTATCCCTCCTTGTTCTAGTGCTATAAAGCCAACAAAACCCAATCCTGCAGATCCTGCCATCACTAGAGATGCATTTCTAGGATCCATCAATGACCCAGGGTTGCCTCCACGTGGGGACCGCCCACTGGCTGTCATCTTGAAAGTGACTGAAAGCAGGGAGTCCTTTCATTCTACCTTAAACAGACAGGCACACTCGCCTGCCAACACTGGGGGTGGGCCAAGACCCCCTCAGGAAGCAGGGCCTCCTCACAGAGATGCTGCACAGATGCAGTGGGGGGACATCCAAGGGGACTCTCCAGCTGGCGGAGGCAGTGGAAGGACCCAGACTGAATCTGAGGCTGCCCGGCCCCCCACCCCCAGCCTCAGAGTGGTCCTGCCCCTACGCTGCCCATAGCTTTTCCTGAGGCTTCTCAGAGCACCACTGACTCTCCATGAGCACAAACAGCCGGGGACAGAGCCGGTGCAGCGAGCGCCTGAGACGGGGTGGGGAGACTCTATATGGCTTGTAAAAGACTGTGCGTTTCCTTCATCAGCTGGGGAGATGGTAGCACATGCATGCGACATAGCTGGCTAGGGGCTTGGGGCCACCCGAGTCGGGTGTGTGTGTGTGTGTGTGTTTCTGCAGCCATCACCCGTCTCTCGCCTGTGCCAGGCCTAGGGCGGGTCTGCCCTCTAAGCAGCCCTCTTTCTTTGCCTATTCCTTTGCTCCCTGCTTACTTTGGAGCCAGAGTCCAAGTAGACGGGAGAAGTGCCAGGGCTGGTGGGCAGTGCCCCCAGCTGCAGACAGCTCTACCCTGGCCAGGCAGCCTCTTGGCCTCGGGGCTGCTAAAGATGGCCTTCTCTAGGCTGGCGCTGCCCTGTGGCTCTGGGTGCCCCCAGCCACGTGTGTCTAGCCTTCCGGCCCCCAGCCATGGCGGCTGATCAGATGAGACGTGATTGCATTGCCTGAGAAACACTGACTCGGGAGGAAACCAGGCCAGAGATTTCTCCAGGCCGGGAGGAAATAAATAAATAAGCCCAGAAGGTTCTGCACTGGAGGGGAAGGAGATGGTGATGTGCAGGAAGGAGGCGCACCCCCGAGAGCCTCGGGGAGCCTGGCTCCAGGCCTCCACGGCCAAAGTAACCGCTGACTTTCACTCAGGCTCAGGGGCAGGGTGGGGGCTGACTCTCCTGTCCCCCACCTCTGCGCATGGCATCCCATGATCCCATCCCCCACCCTGGCTACCCCCAGGCAGGACCCTCTCTGGTGAGGACTCTGTACACCCCTCGCCCCCAGCTCCGTCCTGCTTCCCTCACCTGGAGGGTGAGCACCACCTCCTGTCTGTCCTGTTCCGGTCCTGGCCCTTCGCACGCTCTGCTTCCCCAGCCTCCTCAACACACACAGGTCTGCAGGCTGCAGGATCTGGGGCTTCAGGCAGCATGGCTCCAAAACAGTACAAATGCCCCCCAGCCCAGCCCCAGATGTGAATATGGTCGGTCACTGTGGGTCCTCCTGAGGCCAGCAGCCTGGGGCTCTTGTGCTGGAAGCTCTCGGTGCCTGGCACCCGGTGGCTCAGATGGGCCATCCCCGGAGTGTCCGGGCCGGTGGCAGCCTGGACAGTCCGGACAGGGTTCTTGAGAACCAGAGGCTGAGATGGGGATTCTTGGGCATGTGACCGGTTGAAGGCACAGGCTGAGGAGGGGGACAACAGGACAGGGCCAGGGCAGGAAACAGGCAAAGGTGAATTCGGCCGCCACCCTTAGCCTAGTTCTGACACCTTGGGGAGGTCTGGAGTGTGAATGAAATCAGTGCCGTCCCACCTGGAGAGAGGGACTCTGGGCCTTTCCAGGACAGGGCAGTTCTCTGGCCAGGGCTGCAGTGTGAGCCGGGGGCAGGCACTGGGAGGGGGCTGGGGGTGCGGTGCCAGCGTGGGCCCCGCACACCTCTCTCTGCCCTTCTCTCCTCCAACAGAGCCCAGGGCTGTGTCTGGCCAGTCTCAGGGAACCCAGTGCCCGGAGTCCGACCATTGAGCCCCCAGCCCCTCCCCTGGACTGCCACAGCGACCAGCCCGGCCCCCTGCTCTGGTCCACCCTGCAGCGGGCGAGCCTTGTGAAAACACAAGGTAAAACCTTCCCACAGGTGCCAGCTGGAGTCCAAGTCCTTCTTGGCCCAAGGCTGTGACCGGCCCTGTCTCTCTGACTGCCCGCATGCTCCCTCCACTGCCCCCAGTCCCCCGGCTCTCTTGCTGTGCTGTCCTAGGAGACCACTTGGCTCAGGGGCTTTGCAATGTCTGTTTCCTCCACTTGGGATACCCTTTGCCCAGAGACCTAGTCCATCCCCTCCAGTAGCTCGGGGGCCCCTCTTTGGAGGCCTCCACTTGTCCTATTTACAATGCCCCAAACACACACAGCACTGTTGCTTTCCAAAGTGCTGTGTGCCCGTTTAGCATGCTTCCCGCCCCACCATGCTTACAGCGCACTGGCTTCACAGGGCAAGGGCTGTGGTCTGTCTGTCACTAAAGTGTCCCACGGCCCAGAAGTACCTGGAAGGAAGCAGGTGCTGATAAACCATCCCAGCCCTTTGTACTGAGTGAGGCAGGGATCAATGGGGACTTCTGGGAAGTCTTCTAGCCAGGCCTCAGCCTTCCCATAGCTGGACATGGTAGACGCGCAGCTGCCTCCTGCCTGGCCTGGACCGACCCTGACACTGCCCTGCCTCTGAGTCCCCAGCCCAGGATGTCCACCCACCTATCCGGGTTTCTGCTGCTGGTGAAAACATGCCCTCACCCCTACCCTGAGGCCCCTCACAAGCCCTGGGCATCATCCTCAGCTTCCCTGCCGAGCCCCAGCCTTCCTGCACCAATGACAGGGCTGGTCCCCAAAGTCCTGGCCTACCCGGAGCCTGGGGCTGCAGCTCACCCTTCTTCTGACCAGTTCTCAGCAACTACACCTTCCACACCCCTCTACCCACTCAGCCGCAGCCTTTACCCCTCCATCTCCCGCCCCAGGAGAGCCCAGAACAGCCAGCAACAAGACCAATGCACCTGGAGATGGAGGCCGCATAGGGACAGAGCCCAGCCAGGGAGCCGGAGCAGGGGTGGTGGGTGCGGTGAGGTTGTGGAGTTGTCTGGAGTGGCAGGTGGTGCTGGGGGCACCAGGGCGGCCCTGTCAGCACCTCCATGCCCTCCTTCCTGCCTTGGGCAGGGGCAGGGCCGGGGATGTGCATCAGTGCGTGGTGTTATCACAGAGGAAATCGATGCCTGGCACTGGCCCAGTGTTTAAGGGAAATGAACAGATTTTGGCCGAGGACAAAGAGAGTTTGATTAATCAGAAATTGGATAATGGAGGCAACACTCTAATTATTTTTCTTCCCGGCATTTTATCGAGAAATGTGTTTGCACAGCATATCAGAGGTAACAGAGTGGGTGAGGGGGGCGACCATGCTGGAGAAAAGCCCAGCTCGGGGACAGAGCCACCACACCCAGATGCGTAGCAAAGAGCTAGATGGCTGGCCGGGTCCTGAGGGTCACTCCATGGGGCCACAGGAAGCAGAGGGGACAGGCCCAAGGCCACACACAGCTGGGACAGCTGGGGTCACGGAGGATGTGCCATGCAGGGGAGGGGGAGGGCAGAGGCTCTAGTGCAGGCCCTTGGTCAGCACAGAAGTGGACGCCTTAGAAAGGTCCTCATATGGGGACTGCTCCCTGCCCACAGCCTTGCTGGCACAGTGGCCGGGGGAGTGGGGGTGGGGTGACACCAGCTCGGGGCACCAGTGCCTGCTGGAGCCAGGGTGAGGGCTGCAGGTATCAAGTCCTCCAACCCTCACTCAAGGAGGGTCTTCAGGGGCCCCTCCTGCAGCTTGGAGCCTTTTCCCATCTTTGCACCTGGTCACCTGCTGACCTGTGTTTGGCCGAGGTCAGAGCCTGGGACTCAAACACCGCGGCCATCCCCGCCCCTGGTCCCTCCTCCTGCACCGTCTCCACTCCTATGACACCTAGAGCAGGAACCACACCAGCACACATGCTACTGTGGTCACCTAGTTTCCCGGCTCCAGGCAGGCTTCTTGGGGCCCTGGGCCAGAGCGGAGCTGAGCACGAGGCTCAATCACCTGCTTTCGCTTATTCAGGGCCGAGAGGGAGTGTGCGGTGGGTGGCTCAGCCAGTCCCTGGCAAGCACGGCTCAATCCTGCTTCCCATACTGCTGCAGACATTGCTAGTCAACCATGACCACTTTCCTGAGCCGGCACAGACTCAGAATCCTTCTCAACACTGCTGGGGCAGCCCCTTGATAGCCGGCATGAGAAACAAAGACTATCGGAACTCTTGACCCAATCCAACTAGAAGGTGAGGACACAGAGGCCCAGAGAGTGAAGAGGGTTCACCAGCGTCTGCACTGCAGATGGAGCTGGGGCTAGGTCCCCGGTCTCCCAGCTTCTTGTCCAGCGCTCTTTCCCCTGCACCGAGCTCCCTGCTGACCTCAGCTTGGGGCATGAGGGTCTGGAAAGGGCACTGGGTCATCATGTGATCACTCCAGGCACTGCGTTCCTTTCCCACCACCAGGATCTCACCTTGCCTTTCTAGGACGGCTTCCCGTGGACGCGCCTCTAAATGTCATGACCATGAAGCTCCCAGTCTGACCAAGGCCTCACCAGGTAACAAGGTGTAACTGAGGGGCCAGTGTCAGCCTGAGGCCTCCATGGTGGGGGGGCCAGGGCCTGCGATGGCTGAGTGAGAAGGTAGGCAGTCCACCTGCCTCTGGCTTGTGAGTGACGAGTGCCTGGCCAGTGGTGTCTACCTGTGGGTGGTTTGTCTTTATCAACCCAAGGCACACCTCTCAGAGGCAGGGGCTGGGCTGCAGCCACCAGGGGGCTGGCCTGCCTGCCGCATTCATGCCCCGCTTCAAAAGCTGTTTCCCAGGCCCCTGCTGAGGGCCTCCAGCGGCCAGATCCTCAGTGGCGAACAGCCGATGGAGGCCTTGACCTCGCAGAGCTTACACTTGGGTCCAGGAGAGAGACGGTGAACAGGGAGCAGTACCCGGGATGCGTGCACGAGGAGAACAGGATATGTGCAGATGTGGACACAGGCGCTATCCTGGACAGAGGACCCTGATATGACAGCAGAATTAGGAGGACGGAGAGCCTTCTCCTGACCCTCCAGGGTGTGTGTGGACCCTGCCCAAGAGCCGCTGGTGAGAATAAAGAGCAGCCGCGAGGATAAGACAGGTCAGGGCAGCGGCCAGAACCTCAGAGCTGGCCTGAGGACAGCAGCCCAGCCAGCCAGCCCTCCTGGACCCCCTTCCTGGGTACCTACAAGGGCAGAGTGACGCAGGCCACCTGCAGGAAGCGGGGCTGCTGAGAAGCCCTCAGGGTTCCTGGATACCCACCTGGCGGCCACCCACCCCCCTGAGTCCCTGTCTCCACAAAGAGAAAACCCACGTAAAAATAGACCCCTTCCTGGTGAAACTGGTTGTGGGAAGAGAGAGTGAGCTTCTGCTGCCACAGCCCAGAGATCACTGCCCTCCCCACCGTCCGTGTGGGCTCAGGGACACTACACACACGTCTGCTCCCCTCCACCCAACGCCATGACCTGACCACCTCCATCCCTGGCAGGGGGCTTGGCACCGGGCGCTGGCGCGGTGGGTAAGGGGCTCCTCCTAAAGCTGGGATTTGAGCGCTGCCCACTGAAGGGCGTGTTCCAGGTCAGAGGCCAGAAGGAACACTGGGCCCCTCCCAGCACCACGGGTTTTAACAGTCACTCCCTAGCACTTTGGGATGGATTCTCCAGGGACATCTCTACAAGAGAGTTATACCTTAATTTAGAAGCAAATAACTCAAAACTCTGTGATGTAGCGGTTCCTTTGGAACAGAGATGAACTCAAGGAAGCCACTGTGTGTGAGGCATGTGCACTGGCTCCTGCCAACAGGCTGCCCAGCCCTCTGCCATCCCACGGCCAGGGGGCTACGGATGGACGGGGGTGGGAAGCACCACTCACGGGAGGCCAGATGAGACCCGCAGCTGGCCTGACCGGCCCCAGTGGCCCCAACACAGCCTACCTGCCCACAGGAAGGCAGAGTGGGTGCCAGCTCAGGGTGCTGTCCTGAAATGCTTAATGATTTTTACCAAGGGCCCCACAATGTCCATGGCCAGTCCTGCCCACGTTGCTTGGTCTCCACGCTCCCCAAGCCCACCGAAGGGGACCCAGCCTCCCAGGAACACCCTCCTGTGTGGCCCCCTGTGTCTCAGCTCTGAGCCCAGCCCCTTTGGGTCCCACCTGACTTCGATCCCCTAGTGACCTCGCCGGTCCCTGGTGCAAGGAATCCAGGTTTGCAGCTCCAGCCCGGCTCTTCCCTCTGACTGCCACATGTGCCCATGGGCCCCTGGGTCTAACCCAGCTCTCAGGTCCATGCCTCCCACCAGTCTGAGTCTTCCTCCTCAGCAAGGCCAACTCCGTCCTTCCAGAGCTGTCCTGTCCTCTTCTCCGTCAGCTTGTCATCTTCAAACTAGATGCTGCATCTGACCACTTCTCACTACTGCTACTGCTCCTACCCCACTGGGTCGGCAGCCCTTCACCCCCAGTGGGGCAGTGGCCCTGACGGCCTTCTTCCTGGTCCTGCCCCGCTGCTCATCTGCCAGGTGGGTCTTTTAAAAGTGTGATCCTGCCTGACCTGTTCCACAACACCCCCACCCTGGGCTCCAGCCACCTGGCCTTCTTGGGAGGGGGGCGGCCTCCAGCAGCAGAAGTGTGTCGGCCCCAGGGCCTTTGCACCTGCCATCCCCATCCCACATGCTCTTCTGTGTCGGTCACACACCTCACCCACTGCCTCTCCACGGCGCTGTGCTAATGGCCCCTCCACACAGAGCCCCCCCCGCCCCCGCTTTAGTTTTCTTCATGACCTGTCCTGCGCCTGACATTCAGTTACCCGGGTGGTATGCCAGTTCTCCTGGTCTGATGTGAGCTGTACCAGGGAGACACTGTGTGTCCTGCTCCTGGCCATGTCCCTGTGCTGGGCCTAGCCCTAGCGCTCACAGGTGCTGGTAGATATCAGCTGAAGGAACGAACAAATGAATGAATGTGTGAGAGCTTGTTTCCTCAGCTCCTCCCTAGAGCCCAAGGGTCTGTCGGACGGTCCCTGTGTATTAACCTCTGTCAGTTCCCTCCAAGGAAGTGTCTCCCCTGCCAGCGTGGACGTGGGGAGGACTGAATGGGCAAGCAGGCATTCCAGGCTCTGCTTAGTGTAAGGACAAAGAGGCTCAGAGAGGGTGGGGCTGGGCCAGGGGTGTGGGGCCAGGCCTGACCCAGCTCTGCCGCCTTCACTGGGGCTCCGGCCAAGTCTGGACAGCTGTCAGGTCACGACTCAGGGCTCCCACCAGGGCTGATCCCCAGCATCTGCCCTGACACCTCCGTCCACTTCCCTGTGCCCTCCTCCCTCCTTCCTGCCAACCACAGGGCGCACAGGACTGCGCCGAGCTCAGTTACCCGGGTTTCCTTCCTGGGGGCTGCAGCCTGCTAATCTGCCTCCTCCAGAGTTCCTCCAAGCCCAGCCGCAGTTGCAGCAGTTCTGATGCCCTACAGCCACACAGAATTTTGGCTCTTCTGAGGGTTACCATGGGGGTGGTCAGGGCTGCCTGCTCCTCACATCCAGGGAGGAAGGCGCGGCACACAGTCATCACAAGTGCACTCGAGACAACCGCATGGCTGGGCCGAGGCCAGCTTTCCCCGCCATCCAGACCTCCATCCCACCGGCAGCCTTGCCAAGTCGGCCTGGTTACCCAGAAGTTCCTGAAGTTGCCCTAGAAGCTCCTAGATCCAGACAGAGCACTTTTCCTCCTGGGACTCCAGGAGACAGAAGAGCTGAGAAGCTGCAGACAGGGCAGGAATTCATTCCCTGTGCCCCAAATCTGGAGTCTTGTGGCAGGCCCCCAGAAAGGGGCCAGGTGACAGCATAGAGCAAGGCAGTTCTGTCCCTCAGCGCACAGGCCGCACCCCTCTGGGGGCCGGCAGACAGCCCTGCCCTCCCTGCAGCAACCTGCACCCCAGCCAAAAGCCAAATGCGGGTATGCGTCTGGGGGTGGGGCAGGATACACAGACCAGTGACAAACTGCCCCCGGAATGGGTAAGCAAGCAGACCTGGGGCTGAAGGTGACACTGGCCTTCCAAAGGAGAGGGACCATGTCTCATACACCTCTCAGAAAGTCAGCGTCTGGTAGAAGAACAAATGAGTTTTAAACCAAATGCCAGCATCTCTGGAGCAGGAGGAATGCTGAAGACACACTGCACCCGCATGGCCAGGCCCTCCTATGCCAGCAGCCCCACCGCGGAGACTCCCATGTCTCCATGGTTACTGTTCACGGATGTCCACGCCCGAAGGGGACAGAGCCACCAGCTCAACATCCTCCTCTACACTTGCCAGGGGTTGGTTCTAGGCAGCCCTTGGGGTCTTCCCAACCCTTCTACAGGCCCACCAGGTGCTGGGTTATGGAGCTGCTCCTTGTTCAGGGGAGGAGACCACAGCCTCTGCAGATTCAGCCACAGCTGACAGCTGCTGGGGTCTTCTGCTTTCTCCAGCATCCCCTGCCCCAGGCAGCCCCCATCCATCCTCTTTCTCTCCTTGCCTCCTGTGCTCCTGCATACCCAGCTGCCCAATGGCCCTGTCTGTGCTTCTGTCCATGTTCTCCCCTCTGCCTGCAATGCCCACCCCAACTATGCCCACGTCCTTCAAGCTCCAGTTCAAATGTCATTTTGCCCACAGGCCCATCTGACCTGGGCCCCTAATGGGGAGCCCCTGCACACACCCTCAGGGCTGGGTTCTCTAAGCAGACAGGCTTCTCCCGGTGGGGCGGTGAGTCAGTCCCGGGAGGGCAGGGCCAGTCCACTCCCACCCCAGCACCAGGCCCTGGGGGAGCTAATGCTCAGTAAACATTTGCTTAATTGAATTGGCCAAGGAGCCTCCTCCAGATGAAGCAGAAGGCAGAGGGATGTGATCCTCTGGGCAGGGAGATCCCTGGCAAAAAGGAGCCAGTCAGGGGCCCCGCTGCTTCCCCAGGCCGACGGACCTCGCTACCAGGCGGGTCCCTCCATCCCAGACGCGGACTCCCAGTCTGGGCGCCGCCTTCCCATCCTCTTCTCTTGTCAGAGAACCCCAATTTTCGGCCTAGGCGGATTCCTGCCACTGTTGCCCTGGGAGGCTTAGCGTCGCCCCGAGGGCAGAGACCCTCGTGTAGCCCACGGGACACTGAGCCCCGGCCCGAGGCCCTGACACCCCTCCCCCAAACCCCCACCGCCTTTTAAGGGAAAAAACATCGAGCTGGGAACAAATCACAATCGCAGCGGGTCGATGATACTCGCCTCTCGCTCGAAATGCCTCCAAGGAACCTGCTCGCTGCAAGCGCGATGACCGAAAACTGCGAGCCGTGAATCCCCGAGACCAGGCCTCGGGGGCCCTCGCCTCGGTTTTAGCCCAGGCCACGCGCCGGCACTCCCGCCTCCCCCTCACCCCCGGAGGGAGACTCTGCCGGGCGCCGCTCTCGCAGGTCGCCCGGCCCCGCAGCAGAGTCTGCCCGGGGACCCTGCCCACCGTCCCCGGCCCCGGAGCCCCTCCCAGCACCTTTTGGGCCGCCGCGCCCCTGCCCACCGCGCAGGCACCCCCGCCGCGCCGCCCCCACCCGGCCCGCATCCCTGTTGCAGCGACCGGCGTCCCCCGTCCGGGTGGGGCCCGGTGCGAGCGGGTGGGCCCGCGGGTGGGCCCCCGGCCGCACCTCCAGTCCCCAGGTTCGCCGCGCGCCTCGGCCGCGGGGCCGCTCACTCACCTCCGGGCCGCGACGTGGTGCGTGGCCGAGCTGCTCCAGCGGCGCAGCACGGGGCGGGGCGGGGCGGTGAGCGCGGGCCGCTGCGCCCTTGTTCCGCACGACGCGGGCGGCGGCGCCCGCGCGGGGACGTGACCGGGCCGCGGGCGGCGCACACGCTCTCCGCCGGCCAGGCTCCCTCCGCCCGCTCTCCCGCGCCGCCCGCGCCGCCGCCCGCGGGTCCGCCCGCCCCGCGCCGCCGGCAGGGGGCGGAGCCGCGAGCGCAGTGCGTTGCCGGGCCAACCGCGGGCGGGGAGCCGCGCTCCCGCCTGAGTCCACGCGCCGGGTGCCACCGCCCCGCCACGAGCGCCGGCCCGCCGCTCATTGGAAGTGAGAGGGTGAAGGACTCACCTAGGGCCCAATAGCGATGCGCAGGGGCGGGACCACAGATCTGCGCGCGCCGCAATCCCGCACGCACTAGCGCTTGGGTACCCGCGACTCTGCTGCCCCGAGACCTGGCGTCCAGCCCGCGGGAGATAGAGCGGGGGAGCGGTGGATGCTCCCGCCCCTGCCTACCTTCTCCGGCCCAAATTCGAATCCAGTCTGACTTTTCTGAGCTCCGGGACCTTGGACAACCGACTGGCCTCGCTGCCTGTTTGCAAAGTGGAGCTGGTGGCACCGCACTTCCCTGAGTTGCCACGACAATCGGCTAGGACTGGTGAAAGGGCTGTTCAGACCCTAAAGGTGGTGACGTTTTGCAGCGACGAGAGAAGGCAATAGTCATTTTTGCTTCTCGCGCGCACGCAGCGTGTAGGGGCTCTCCAGGGTCCTTGGCAATCTTGCACACGGAAAGTTGCCTTGCAAGGTGGGCGAGGGCAGGAGAGGGGCCCAGGAACCGTCCCCCATACCAGAGAGGTAGGAGGGAGCCAGCTCAATGAGACCAGGGCCCCATGGGCGCCTTTGGGAAATTCACAGAAGGCACTGGTGCTCAGCAAAATGCACTCCAGGGCGGTCTTTCAACTTCTGCTTTCATGGGGGGAGCCCATCTCTGGGCCTCAGAGCCAGGAGACCCTCACTCCTGTGCTTAAAAGGCTAGGCCAGAACCAAGGCAGTGACATGCTCCATCCTCCCCATCACTAAGTGGAAGCTCTGTGTCTCCCAGAGCATCCAGGAAAATGCACATACTCCCAGCTAACACTTCTCATCACCTTGCACCTCCGTGGTGGTATTACAAGGATCACCCCACACTTAGGCCGAAACACTGGAACTGGCCGTTGATAGAGGTAGATGGGGTGGTGGCCCCATCCCAGATCTATGGTCAGAAGGCAGAGCCAGAGGATCAGCTCTGCCAGCTGGGCACTGTGGCATCTCAATGTCATCCCCTGACTTGGGGTGTTTCCACTGCTGTGAAATGGAGCCCATTACACTACATCCCCCAGCGACGTGGCCCACCTGTGAAGGTGCTGCCTAAACAGTCAGAGACAGGACAGATGGTGGTGGTGGGCGTTCTGAGGTAGGCCTAGATTAGACCTGGCACATGCTCTCTGGAGGGGGTCACTGAGAACTAGGGGAAAGTGGCTGACACTCCAGGGATCCACACCACCAGGCTGGGTCAGGCTGAGCCCTTGCCCAGAGGTCCACTCAGAGGCTAGTGGCCATGATAGCAGGAAGGTAACAGGTACAGACCCTGCCCTGGGGTGGATCAGAGGAGGCTGGGGGTAGCACACAGGCCCGAGTCTGCTGCCTCCACCTGTATATCCTTGAATGTTCTTTCACCTGGATGGACCTTAGAAGGTGATTCTAGGAGAAGATGCATGTTGTCACCTGTTCAGAGATGGGTGAGGGCAGCTGACACTGGGGGACCTATATGCAGGAACAAACCTAGATGCAAGTGTTGGGTGACTCCACATGGTGGTCCAGGCATGAAATGAGGAGCCAACACTTGGAGGGGGCCCGATGGGCCGGCTGCTGCCTGGGCTGGGAGGGAAGCACGCTTGGAGGTGAGGAAGTCGCTGGGCCTGAAGGAGCGTCAGGCCTGGTTGAACCCAGAGGACCAGTGGGGCTGGAGCTGGCAGGTGGGTGAGGATGCCTCAAAGCCAGGCTGGGGTGGGAATGGGGACAGTCGCAGTGGGTTGGTGGCCCTTGTGTAGGACTGGGGATGTTGCCCTAAGAACTGCTGAAGAGTTTCAAGACTAGCTTTCTATTTGAGAAGGAAAATGGCAAGGTTTTGTTTCACATTGATTTACAGCAGGCATGACCACACAGTGTGTGTTCCTCTCATTTGCAGAATCAAATAAAAATGTCAGCCAGTCAACCCAGAGAAAATAGGGAAGCAGAGAAGTCAGCGACGGGTCGCCAGGCGACCTGGTGTATCAGGGGATGGCTATGTGGTGGCTGCAGCCTGAAAGAAGCTGATCCTGGAAGAGGGGGAAGAGTGGGCATGGTGGGGACCGAGGGGATCCCACATGAGAAGAGATGCTGGAGGAAGAGGTGGCATATGCTAAGCACGTAGAAGAACAGTTGGAGAGGTGGACACAGGAGCCAAGGTCCCAGAGTTGCAGAGAATATCTCGGGAGGAAGATGTGGTCAGCGAAGCACGTGCCATTGAGGGGCAGAGTAAGCTGAGGACAGAGAAAGCAGGCCTTGAGGTGTGCTGGGGTCGGTGGGGATCACACGCAGCTAAAGCTGGGCAGGCAGGCTGAGATGAGGCTTGGTGGGGCCAGAGCACCAGGCACGGATCCTTGGTCCCCAGGGCTGAGTCAAGGGAACAGAACCCGGAGACCAGAGCTTGGATTCCTTGGAAGGAAGAAGAAGGGGCCATGGTGAAGGAGCCCATTCAGCATCTCACCAACCAGCAGGGACAGCTGGCTGAGGGGCACCCCTCCAGGTGGCCCCCCAGGAAATAGCCAAACCTCAGTCACAGAGGTTCCATGCCACGGGCATCATGACCCTCCATCCCAGCCAAGCTTTATGGCCCATCAACCAACTCATCCTGGCACGGCAGCCATGCTGGACCTGGGCTGCCCCCCAAAACACCTGAGCCCCACGTCTTTGCCCCTCTGCCCATGAGGCCCAGCTCCCCCGGGCCTCTCTTCCTACACACCCAGAGGTCCTGGAATTCCTCATCTACACATGTCAACCTGGGCAGCAATGTCCAGCGACTCTCCCACTGGTCTCCCCACTGTCCAAGGGTGACCCCTCCAGGCTGGTTCCCCTCTGCACCCCACCTGTATTGCTCACCCCCACCCTGCCACCCGGGTCTCAGGCTGTTTGGGGCCGGGTGGGTTTCTCTGATTTGTTTCTTTGGGGTCTGTGTACTAGCCCCCCCCAACTAGAACAAGCCTTTGCAGATTTGGGTTAGTTATAAATAGCCAGGCCTGCGACTCTCCTTTTAGCTGAAAAGAAGCAAAGTGAACGAGCAGAGAGGCACACCCGGCACGCGTTTTATTTTTAATCTTCTCCCTCTGTCTCAAAATGAACCGGGTCCCAGCGTTAAGCATTTCTAGGAGCAGAGGCCCAGGATGAATGCCTAGGAAAAAAAATGAGGGCAGCTGAGGACCTGGCCTCTCCCCATCTGCTGTGTAACCTTGGGCACTTGAGTTGCCTCTCTGGGCTTCAGTTTCCTCATAGTGGGGGGGCGGTGGAGGTGATCACCTCCAACTTCCTCCTTGACCCCTCCCTCTGCCCTCCCCCCAGCCCATGTGTCCTGTTGCTCTAGCAGCATCTCTCTCTGTGCTTTTGGAAGCCCAGACCAGGGTTCAAGTGAGGCCAAAATAGACCCTGAATCAAGCACAAATTCCTTTGCTTGGGTGGCCCCCAGTCCCTCCATCAGTCAGCACACTCCTCAGAAATTCAAATCATCACTTCTGCACTGTGAACCGGGGAGGGGCCGTCTACGTTGTGGCTGAGAGGGGCTGTGGCCAGGCAGGTGAGCCTGTGGGCAGGTGCCTGAGCAGGAAGCATAGGCAAGCAAGAGGCCAGGTGGTGGTCTGGGCAGGGGGCAAGGCTGAGGGGGAGAGCAGCTCAGGCCTTCAGGAGAGGCAGCTTGGGGACCACTGACAGGCGTTTCTGCAGGGCAGGGACTGTGTAGTTTTTGTCTTTGCATCCCACACCTTACCCTCCACCCACAGGCCCTTGTCTGCAGCTGGGACTCAGTGCTGGTGGAATTTGGGAGGCTCTTGCCTGCCAGGCCAGTAGTGCCAGTCCCTTACAGAGAGCACTTTTCCACCCCTACTCCACTGATATAGCACAGCCCCCTGCCAGGTGGGCTTGTGTTCATAAGAAGGAAACCAGGCTGAGAGAGGGTAACTTGTCTAAGGTCACACAGCTGGAAACATTTAGGAGTCCAACCTAGCCTTTTTTTGAAATCTGTATGTATTAAGTCTTAAAAAGCCCCATACTATTGAAACAGCAAGAAACTGCCCTTTCTGTGTTGGGAGTGCCCTGAGAACAAATGGAAAGAGCTCGTGGCTCCACCCGACACCCCAGTGAGAAGTTGGATGGGGTCGCTGGGAGCCACTGGACATGTCGCCCTGCCTCTCCACCCCCTCGCCCCAGGCACCTGCCATTTGATGTCCTCGGGGAGTGAGGGCGGAAGGTCGGGTGATGTCCTCAAAGAGGAAATCCCTGGTGCTAATTGGCACTCAGAGACCTTTAGGCTAATTAACCTGTTTGTTTGTCTCTCTAGAGTAAATTAGAGGGTTGAGCTGGGGAGGCGGAAGACAGAGGTGTCTGCTGGTGGCACCTCTGTGGGGGCTGTGGATGGTTTCGCAGTGGGCGGCTGGGGCTGCTGGGGAGGCTGGGAGAGGGTGGGCTGTGGGGCAGTTGTGACACCTGGGAGTTGCGGGGAAGGGCTCCCTCCCCGGTGCCCGTTCGTTTTCCCATGGGGCTGCTCTGCCAGCAGTGCTGGGAGCTCTCGAGCACCCTCAGGGTCTGCTGACTCCCTGGGGGGAGAGGAGAGGTTGGAAGGAGTGAGGGCGAGGGTCACTCCCTGCGTTGTTTTCTCCTAGCCGTGCCCTGTGGAGCCCCCTCCCTGCAGGGCACCAGGTGCCTGTAGACCCGTTGGCCAGAATCTGGATTACACACCAATTGTGGCGGGGGCACAGCTCTTTTTATATAGGCCTGTTCACTCTAAAACCTCCACCTCAGACCCCACTGCAAGCTTTCTTCCTGTCCCCATGGCTGGCCAGGCTGGCCTGGGGCTCTAGTATCAGAGAGATGTGTGCTCGAGAAGTGGGGGTGGGATTGGCTGGACCCCTGCACACCCCAGACTTCTCCTCTGACACACTGAGGTTGGGGGCAGGGAGGATCCCCTAGTGCCTGGGCCCCGCAGAGGTGGCTGCTGCTTTTCAGGCCACTGTTTCAGTCACAGGTGACTAAGAAAAACTGGACCATTTGGGGTCCTCTGGGGCCTTGTTGTTCCCACCCTAGCTTGTAACAGCCTCATGCTGGCTGCTCAGGGCCCCTGCCCAGCAGCGGAGGTTGGGGGCATTTGCAATTTTATCTTGTCAGATAACCCCCATCCCTCTGGCTCCCAGCACAGGTGGGGAGTGGCCAGCTGCCTACTCCTCAGCACCCATTTCTGTCCTACAGGGGCCCAGGGCATTGTCAGCAGCGGCCTGATCCCCTCGCTAGTGTGGAAGCTGCAGCGGGAAGAGGAAGGGGTGCAGGAGCTCCTTCTGGACACGCTGGCCGCCTGCCTGATGGAGGATGCCACTGAGGCGCTGGCCAGCCGCGCAGTGCCCTTCCTGAAGGAAAAACTCCTGAGCACCAACGGCAACATCCGCAGCAAGGCCGCCCGCATGCTCATCGCCATCAGGTGAGGCCTGGCCGGGGGTGGAGCAGCCCTGCTTCCCCTAGCCTGCCCATGCCCTGACAGACCTGCCTCCCAGGAAGCCCCCTCTCCCGGCAAAATGAGAGGGTTGGTCACCTCCTCCCTCGGGAAAGGCAAACCCAGGAGAGCAAGTGGTGCCATGATCCGCACACACTTAAGACACCCCCTCAAGGAAAGGAACTGGCTCCCTTTACAGGTCAGGAAATGGAGCTGTGGGGGTCACCCTGATCACAGAAGAGATCCTGGCACGGAGCCTGACGATCACCGTGCCTCAGAGGGACGTGTGACCTGCCAAGGGACGCGGGCAGGGTGCCATCCCAGACAGACACTTCCTCAGCACAGGGGGTTGTGGCCCCTGAGGCTGTGCTTCAGCTTTGGCCCACAGTCTTCATTCTGCCATCCCCAGGCTCCTGGGTGGCCTGGCCTTCTGTGAACCCAGGCTGTCTGGGCATGGGAGTGGGACCCAGACCTCACACCAGTGCTCCCGTGCACCCTGGTGCCTTGGCATCCTCCTGGGGTGGTCCTGTCCCCCTCTCCCTCTGAGGGAAGCCACTAGCTGTCCTCTCTCTGTCCCAGCATCCCTCTGGAGGGCAAGAACCAGGTGTGGAAGCATGACGTCATCCCCATCCTGGTGCACCTGCTGAGAGACAAGGTGGCGGAGGTGCAGGCCAACGCGGCGGGGGCCCTCATGTATGCCACAGCCACCACCGAGGGTGAGGCGGCCTGCTGGCTGGGGCATCCCCTCTGTGGGTACAGGGGGTCATGGGGTGGGGTCACTGCAGTCCCCAGCAGGTTGGGTACCGCCCCTCCCTCTTCTTCCGGCCACAGTGGGCCTATGGCCTGGGCTCCTCCCCACGCATTCCTTCTGTTCCCTGGTTTTGGAGTTCCCGCCTCTGACCCAGGCCCCTTGTGAGCTGAAATTCTGGGCTGGATTTATTTGCCACCCACTAGTCAGTTATCCTGAGGTCTAGCACTGGAGCCCTGGCTTCTGTGGCCCTTTTTGATCAACATTACTGTTCTCCATGTGGAGGGCTGAACACAGCAGGAGGGACGATTACCATCCCCTCCACCTGGACAGCCAGCAGCCAGGCCTCTGTGCTCAATCACCCGACCTGGGTCACTGGAAGGGTCGGGCTGGTTCTCCCACCTAAGGCTGGGCTGGGCCATCCCTTCCTGCAGAACCTCTGAAAGCTGTCTGCCCTTCCCTCACCTGCACCAGCCCTATGCCCAGAGCTGTACCCTAGAGTCAGCCTGGGGCTCTGATTCTCAGCAAGCAGGCTGCAAAGCTCCCCCTCCAGAGCTAGGACTCCCCAGCTATGCCCTAGTTCACCCAGAGGGTGGAATTTGAAAGGCTGGGGCCTGCCCAGAGTCCACAGCCCTCTTCTGATGTGTGGTCAGGATGCTGACCCCAAGGGTGGGGCTACGCTGAGTGTTGACCTCGGTGGTGTTCTCAACACAGTGTCTTACCTAGGCTTCCTGTGGGAGCATCTGCAGGGCAAGAAGGCTCGCAGGAGTCTGGGCAATGTGGGAGTCTGGGGATGCAAGGCCACTCTTCCCTGAGCTGGCACTCCAGCAGAGGGTCCCTGAGGCCCTGCCATGTGCCAGGCCCTGTGCTGGGGGTGGGGGTGGGGAACCCAGAAATCTCAGCCTCTGCTGTCTGTGGTTTGGCGGGAGTGGCAGAGTGAAGAGTGACCTGGGGGAGACAGTACGCACAGCACAGCAGCCGAGCATCCTCTGGGAGTGGGGGGTAGTGTTATAAGAAGCCCTCTCCCACTCCCCCAGGGAGTTGGCGGGGCCAAGGAGACTGGACGGCCCAGCAGAAAAGAGGAGAGTGTGCTTGGAGCAGGGGGATTGGGGGTGGGGGACAGGCATGTGGCCTTTCAGCAGGCAAGGGCGTGGGCAGCCAAGCATTAAGGAGGGGCATCTCCTTTTCCATTCACCTTCGTGTCTCCCACTAGACTGTAAGCACCTGCAGGGTTAGAATGATGTGTTTTTGTGCCTGGTACAGCATAGGTGCTCAAGAAATATTTGCCACATAAACGAACAATTTGATTTTAATTTAAAAAAGACCATTTGTGAGGAGTTCCCGTCATGACTCAGTGGTTAACGAATCTGACTAGGAACCATGAAGTTGTGGGTCCGATCCCTGGACTCGCTCAGTGGGCTGAAGATCTGGCGTTGCTGTGAGCTGTGGTGTAGGTCGCAGACTTGGCTTAGATCCCGCGTTGCTGTGGCTGTGGCGTAGGCTGGCGGTTACAGCTCCGATTAGAGCCCTAACCTGGGAACCTCCATATGCCGTGGGTGTGGCCTCAGAAAAGGCAAAAAAAAAAAGACCATTTGTGTTGCCTTGTGAGGACTGGGTTGTGGGACAGCCACCTGGATGGTTGGAGAGAAGCCAGTTGGGTGCTGGAGGGGTCTGGGTTGGGGACAGGAGGGTATGCGGCCTGTGTGAGGAGGGGTGAGGGGCAAGGGGGATGGGCATGGGCCCTCAGGAATGCCTTGTGTTGGTGACCCACAGGGAAGTATGCAGCCCTCGACGCAGAAGCCATCCAGCCACTGCTGCAGCTGCTGAGCTCGTCCTTGAGCAAGGCGCGCCTGAATGCCATCAAGGCCCTGACCATGCTGGCTGAGGCCCCCGAGGGCCGCAAGCTCCTGCAGGCCCACGTGCCCACCTTCCGGGCCCTTGAGAAGGATAGCAGTGCGGCCATGCAGCAGGGAGCCCAGATCGCCATCAAAGTCATTGAATGGAAACCCTGAGCCTATTCCCCGGCCGACCCTCTGACCCCACATCTGAATAAACGTGCTGAATCTCTTTATCTTGGTCTGAATGGCACCTGATGTTCCTGGACCATGGTCATCCCTCCTCTTTGCTGCCAAAGGGGAAATGCTTGGCCCAGAAGGACTGGGTCACAGGCTGATCCCAGGGCCCAGGCCAGGTGGGAGGCATCCCTGCTCTCAGTCAAGTCCCCTGGGAAGGCAGTCAAGTCCCCTGGGAAGGCAGATAGCAGGGCCAAGCCTCTAGGGACAAGGTGGGGCGGGGGGCGGGGGGCAGGTGCTGGGCTGAGGAAGCAGTACAGCTGGACCAGGCACCATCCAACCTGGACACTCAAGTGACCGGGCCCCTGGGGTGTGGCAGGGCACAGCCCTGCTTCCAGTGCTGCCCTCCTCCCTCATGGGTGACAGGAAGGAAGGTCGGTCACAGGTGCCACCCCATGTGGGCTCTTGCTAGAGGAAGGTGAGTTATAAGAGGCCCTCTCCCCCTCCCCCAGGGATGAGCGCTTAGAACAAGGTAGCTCCACTCCACAGAGCCAGGTCCCTGAGTGAGCTCCCGGCTGGCCTGAAGCTAACCACGCCCCAGCCCCCCCTTCCCATGTCTGCCGGGCCCTAGAGCTGCCTTCCTGGGAACCTTCAGCCTTGCTTCGCACACAGTGAAACTGGAGAGTCTGTGGAGGAGGAGGGATGGGGACCCCTTGATCTCCCCAACCCATCTGGTCTGGTGGTCTGGCAAGGTTCTGACCTTTGCTGGAGAAGCTGCAGGAGCCGATGCTCAGCTTCAGGGCTGGACTCACACCTTAGTCTTTCCCTGTGAGCTTTCCGAAGCTCCCTGCCTCCCACGAGGTTGGCCTCATTCTATCACCAACTAGCAGCCAGACTTCCTGTGGGACAGAACCTCTGCAGAACCCGGATCCCCAGGTGAATGCCTTCCTGCAGTCCTTCCGGTGACTGGGGCCTTCGCTCTCCTAGAAGAAACATGGAGATGTTTGCATCCCTACGGTTCCAGGATTAGCCCCCGCAGGAACTTTTGTTCCCAGAGGGACTGGCCGCTGGGCCCAGCTGCGGTTTCAGGTTGAGTCTTATTCTAAGTAAAGGCCCCATAAGAGGAAGCCTTTCGTCCTTTAGGAAAACTGGTGTTTGCGGGGCTCCACTTCCTCTTGTCCCCATCCTGGCTCCGCCTCTGGGAGCCTCCTTGCTGCCAAGACCCCGTGCTCTTTGTGCTTGGCTCATGGAGTGGTCTAGGTGCCCGTGCTCCCTTCCCTGGCAGCTGGCTTGTCCCCTCCCAGGGCCCCCGCTGTGCCCTCTTGGTCTCCTTCGTAGAAAAAACCTTCTAAACCTGATGAAAGGTCTTTGTGTTTCTTATGGCTCTGTTCTCCTCTCTGCACTATCTCCTCTGCTGGACTTGGGCCTTCTCTACCAGGTTGCCTTCTTAGCTAGGCCTGCCCACTGTCTTCTCTCCCCACAATCTGAGTCTCTCCTGTGTTCTGGACCCTCCCATCCAACTTAACATCTACCCTTAACTGTCTCCAGGCAAGAATTAATACCAATGCTTTGCAAACCGATTTTAAAAAAACAGAAGGGGGGAGGCACCTCCCAACTCACTCCATGAGAGCTAAGGTTATCCTGATACCCAAACCAGACAAAGGCCTCACAAGAAAAGAAAACTACAGACCAATATACTTTATGATTATAGACAGAAGCAACCAGACAATAGCAAACCAAATCCAGCCACATGAAAAAAGCATTATACACCACGATCAACTGGGGTTTATCCCAGGAATGCAAGGTAGGTTTAACATATAAAAATGAATCAAGGTAACATATAAATAGAATAAAGAACAGAAACCACACGATCATCTCATTAGATGCAGAAAAAGCATTTGACGGAGTTCCGTTGTGGCTCAGTGGTTAACAAATCCGACTAGGAACCATGAGGTTGCGGGTTCGATCCCCAGCTTCGCTCAATGCGTTAAGGATTCGGCGTTGCCATGAGCTGTGATGTAGGCTGCAGACTCAGCTCAGATCCCACGTTGCTGTGGCTGTGGCGTAGGCCGCTGGCTACAGCTCTGATTAGACCCCTAGCCTGGCAACCTCCATATGCTGCGAGTGAGGCCCTAGAAAAGGCAAAAAGACAAAAAACCCAAAAAAACCCCAAAAAACAAAGCACCTGACAAAACTCAACACCCATTCATTAAAAAAAGAAAAATCCAAACAAAAACAAAAACATGAGTTCCCATTGTGGCTCATCAGTAACGAATCCAACTAGTAGCCCTGAGGATGCAGGTTCTATCCCTGGCCTAGCTGAGTGGGTTAAGGATCCATTGTTGTTGTGATCTGTGGTGTAGGTTGCAGACAAGGCTTAGATCTGGCTTGGCTGTGGCTGCGGTGTAGGCTGGCAGCTGCAGCTCTAATTTGACCCCTAGCCTGGGAACTTCCATACGACACAGGTGTGGTCCTAAAAAAAAAAAAAAAGACAACACCAAACCAAAACAACAACAACAACAAAACTCTCAGCAAGACAGGACTAGAGAGATATTTCCTTAACACGTTAACATCTGTAAAAACTGATCGCCAACATCATACTCAACAATGAAAGACAGGACGCTTCCCCCCTAAGATCAGGATAAGATAAGGACACGTGCTCTCACTACTTCTACTTGACACAGTATTGGAGGTCCTAGTAGGGCAGTTTAGGCAATAAAATAAAATTAAAGACATCCAGATTGGAAAGAAAAAGGTAAGCTAACTCTACCTGCAGATCACATGATTTTGTATCTGAAAACTGTCAGCTGAGGGCCTAAACGAGGGATGAGGGGCTGGTCCTTGATTAAACCTTCAGAGCATGATTTCTGCAATGCTGAGTGGACCTCCCCCAAATCACTTTCCAGCATCTGGAACTTTTTCTAAAGACCCAAATCATTTATTTTGGCCTGAGAAGGAGGAAGGGAGTCCCTTCTGAGAGAGTCCCTACAGAAACACAGCCCAGGAGTGGCCTACACTTGATGGCTAAAGAGAATCCAGCCCCTGGACCCAACCCAGTAATGCAGGCAGACTGAAAGGAACTAGGAAGAGCTCGGTAAGTTTCCTCTCTACCGGCCCTCCAGGGGTGTGGCCAGATAGTGCTGAGCTGTAGGGACGCCTGGTCCTTGGGCAGAAACTGCCTCAGCCCCACCACCAGTCCAGGCAGGAGTCAACGTTTCCATCCAAAGCAGCCCTGGCGCCAGCTGGCCTGCGTGGTCATCGGAAGGGGGCATAGCCCCTGTGGGTAGGACCACTGGCGTGCGGAGAGGCATCTTCGCCAGCAGCCGTTACTTTACAAAGGAGGAAAGAACACAGCAAACGGAGGTGGGTATAGGAAGGCAATGGTAAACACAAGCAAAACCCCCAAATATATCTAGAAGTCAGTGGAAGTCAGGGTTTGCACAGTGGAGCCATCTGGAGAGAATGACTCATTGCACAGAGACAGATGTGCTCAGCTGCTGTCTCTGCTCTCGCTAGTGGGCTTCGCTGCCCTTCCAGCCTGCAAACCCTGCTGCTGGTGGCATGTGCTGCTTGATACTGAGGGTCCTTGGTCCCACATCTGTGGCCCTCCCAGTAGGAGCAGCGCCTTCCCCTTGACGATGAGGGCATCTGTAACAGGCAGTGGCCTGCCTGCCCCCGGGCGCCTCTGCTAGCTGCCTAGCTGAAGTAGATGTGGCAGAAGACTGTGAGCAACACCAAGAGGAACCCGCAGACACTGGCCACTTTTCTCCAGCAGGGCTTCTCTGGCATGTCTTGGGGCTTTGTCCCTTCCACTGTGTCCCACTGCTCCGTCCCTTCCAACGTATCACTGTGCTGTGTCCCTTCTGTGTCACCACACTCCATCTTCTGCACCATTACCTCTCCTGGGGCCAGTTTGGGGCCTGGCATTGGCTCCAGGCCACAGAACACATCACAGGCCCTCCGGAGGCCTCCTGGAATTTGTCTGGAACAGAGGGAAGGGTTACAGGTCAGGAAGCGCAGGCCAGCGCACAGAAGCTCTTTTTAGGGGCTCCATTCTTAGAGGTGAGTCCAGCAGGAAGACCAAGAGACTGGCCCCTCCCATGAAGAACCACACTCAGCCATGCTGCAGAACACGGCCCACTGTCCTCAGAGACACGGAAAGTGAAGTTAGGGGTTTCTGGGGCCATGCTCGCCTTGTACTGGCAGAGCCTTTGGCTGGCCCAGGTCTCCACTGTTCTGTCTTGGGCACACGCTGACCACAGCTCTATAGCTCTAGGGCAAGTGGCTGCTCCTATGAGGATGCAAGAAGCCCCAATTGCTCTGATCTCCTCAGCAACCTCAGGGAGTGTCTTCCCCGGACGGGTTCCATTCTCACTGCCTGACCCAAAGTAAGGCCCTCTGGGCCCTTGAAAGGGGAATCACTGGTGTTTTCCCCAGGAAATAGGGCAAGTCTAGGAATTATAGGCAAGCTTCCATTCATTTCTCTGGGCCAAATTAGTGAAACACCTCACTCTGGGGCTTAAATGTCCCACTGGCTTTTGGCAGTGCAGCCCATGCTGGCTGCTACTGGGTCAGCACCACGGCCAGCTCCACACACACGTGGCCCAGCCAGTCTGGGACCGGTTTCCTCCTTGATGACAAGACAGGCACATCTCTGAGTGGTGTGTGCAGTGTCCTGTTCCGTGTCTATTCCTGTTGGGCAGCCACCATGGCAGCTGTGTTCTGAGGCTGGGGTAGCACCAGGGCTGACGGAACCTGTCAGCCAGTGACAGGGGCGCCTCTGTTCCAGGGGAAGGTGCTGCAGCCAAAAGACCCCGGAGACATAAACACCTGCTCTGTGTGCTGAGAGGTCCTGAGCAGCGCACCCTGGCCTGTGTGGCCACAGTCCAAGGGCTGTGGGACAGGCCAGTGGCCAAGAGCTATGCTTTGGAGTCAGACTGCCTGTGTTCAAGTCCCAGCCCCACCACTGGTTTACCTATGGAGCCTGGGGCAGATCACTTAACTGTTTGGTGTCTCAGTCTCCCCATCTCTAAAATGGGGATAATAATTGTACCTACTGCACACAGCTATAATTTCCACAGTGTTTGGCACATTCCAAATGTGCAGTAAATGTTAGCCACTGTTACCAGTCATCCACCTCTGACTACGGTCGATGGGGGAGCTGGAAGCTGCCCCAGGAATAAGAACTTGACACACTGTGGACCCAGTGGGCAGTTCCTCCCATGCCAGGAGCTCTGAATGCTCCAGGGGCTGGGGCAGCCTGGCTCGGGGGGAGAGGCCCTGCCCCCACCTTTCAGGTGTCAGAAGACAGTCCCAGGACCCTCTGGGCCCTGCATATTCATGGCAGGAGTAGAGAAGGGCCCCAGACTGCTGCCTCCTCCCCACCCCCCAAACTCAAAGCCTCCTCGGCTCTCACGGTCTCAGACTCAGCATTAATCTTGTTAGGCCTTTATCCCCGTTTGCGTCAGAGCCTCAAGAGGTGCAGGTCACCCTTCCTGTGGCCCCCACGCTCCTTTTCTGACCCTGTCTACTGAAAGTTTTCCTTTGGGCCTTCTGGAGCCCCCAGGCCCGAGCCTCTCCTGGAACATTCTTTGTTCTTGCTCAGACTGAAATCCCACTGTCCTTGGCGGGTTCCCTGGCGCCCTCTTAAGGGGCTGCTGCCCAGTAGCCCTATGGGTTTGAATCCATGTGTGAGGCTGTGTGACCCACTGCGCCCTCCTCCATCCCCGCCACCAGGTCACTCCTGCTGAGGCACAATGTGATCTCTGTGTGGCTCAGTGGACCCTTCCTACCCTACCTGAAAGGGCTTCTAGATCACACCTAACACTTCCTTCCCTGACCCAGCCTGGGTCTCTCCAGCCCAGACCGCCACACGGATGTCCCCTGAGAGGCATCTCAACCTTGACAAACACCCCAAGGCATCTTTGGAAAAATGGAAGACAGGGCCATTGCCTGGAAGCACTCTGGGAGTGGAGACAGCAGGGCGGGTGCAGCGTGGGCACCAGGCAGCAGCACAGGCCCCACCAGGCTTTGGATCCTCCCTCTTACCTGGCTGTGCCTGGGGTTCAGGATTCTTTCCTTGTATTTCTTCATCCAGGTCTACCCTCTCCTCTTGGCTGTTTCGTAAACTCCAACAGAGGCGGTGGAGCTGGGGAGAGAGCAGGGGCTTGTCACTATGAGGGCCCTGTCATACAGGCTTTACGGTGCCATGGCCAGAAGCTGGGTCTCAAGGGACTGAAAAGAGATGTGCTTGTTAGACTCTTAACAAGAGATGGAGGGAATGGAAGGAATGTGGGGTGGGGAAAGCATGGATTTCGGCTCTGCCTCTGGTCCCACGTGATTGTGTGGCCTTGCAAAGTGTGACCTCGGTGTCCTGGACAGGATGGGGAGGGGTAGGGAGCAACACACTCAGGGTCCTTTTGGCACTAAGGCTCTGGGAATCTGTGCCCTTCAGGGTGAGCCAAGCTACCCATCACCCCTGGTCTGCTGTTTCTGGTGCATGGGCCCATAGGACAGACCCAGGAGCTGCTTTCCTTTCCATCCTGGCCATCCAGGGTGAGCACTCGTGCAACCCAGGAAAGGCTTTAGCTAGTTCACTGGGTACCTGGGTTACTGTGCCCCTGGCCAAGCTCAGTGGCCCAGGCTCAACAGGGCATCTGCAAGTGCAGAGAGGGAGCCTCCCTTCCCTTCTGCTCTGTTTTTTGTTTTTTGTATTTCTAGGGCCGGCACTCATGGCATATGGAGGTTCCCAGGCCAGGGGTTGAATCGGAACTCTAGCTGCCGGCCTATGCCACAGCCACAGCAACGCAGGATCTGAGCCGTGTCTGCCACCTACACCACAGCCCATGACTAAGCCAGATCCTTAACGCACTGAGCAAAGCCAGGGACCGAACCCGCATCCTCATGGATTCTAGTCGCATTTGTTAACCACTGAGCCACAATCCTACTCTGTTATTTTTGATCTCTTCCTGAGAACATATATGGAAACTTTGCGAAATAACAAAATGCAGCCAATTGTTGTTGCTTTTTGTTTTTTTCCTAAGTTTTTAAAGGGTTGGGGTCAGCAGAAGCACAACTAAGTAAATATTCCCACCAAGTCACTCGTGGAATAGGTTTCCATCTATTATACAGGCCTCAGTATATCTGAATCTCAGCACCCCCTCCCCAAGTCCCCCAAACATGAAAGGGATGTGACTGAGCGGGGCTGGCCCCTTCCCAGCCAGTCCCTCCCAGCCCTGCCTCTCTGACTAAGATATCAGAAATGAACACTCAATCGTGTTCACGACAGAGTGGGTTTAGCCTTGAGTTGCTTCTCGATGACACCAGAAGTCTGCACTTGTCTTCCCAGCCCCACTGTGGGCCCCGTGGACCAGGCAGGGCAGGAGGAACACGGGTCATGTGTTTTTCCCCTTCGCCTCCCTCCCCTCCTCCACAGACACCAACATGTGCTGGGCAGGAAAAACACTCAAGCATGTGGCTGCCTGGAAGTCAAGAGTAAGAGAGCAGCAGAAGTCAGACAAGCTGACCGATTAAGACCCTGAGTGACAGGAGGGCAGGCCTTCCACACCTGGGGGCTCCATGCTGGGAGCAGCGCCAGGGATGCGCACTGGGTGAGCTGTCCTGGACTTTCCTGGCCATCCTCCCCACTTGCTCCATCCCTCTCTGCGTGCAGGAGAGGAATAAATCAAGTGGGAACTAATGAACAGAAAGGTGTCTTCCATGTTCTCGGCGTTCACCCAGACCCCAGGGCACTCAGGTCTCACAGACCTACCTCCCTTCTGAGCTCCTCCCTCCCTCCTGCAGACACCCAGGACCCTCCCTACTGCTTTCTGGCTCAGTCAAGCCCCTGTCCTGCTAAGCCTACTGGCCACACCCAAGCAGGTGATGTGGGAGAGCCTGGTCAGGGCCCAGCCCTGCCACTGGCCAGTTTTGGCATCATAGACAAGTGCCTTGACTTCTCTGAGCCCAGGCTTTAAAATTCCAACTGGGGTGATGGACATCTGCCTCCTGGGAGGAGGCAAGTGGCCGGGCAAGGGCAAGCAGAGTGAGACTGTCTGGCTGCCAGCCACAGCACTGCCAACATTACTGTCCCCGCTCCTGCTGGCTTAATTCCCTCTGGGTGGGTAGCAGGTGGGACTGTCCTGATTACATTAACTCTTACTGAGGCTAAGAAACTTAACACTTCAAGAAAAATTTGCATTTTAAAAGCCAAACTTCTCATTCTCAGCGAATACTTAATTGGGAGGATTGTTGGAAAGCTTTCTATTTTATTTTTGGGCTGCACTCATGGCATGTGGAAGTTTCAGGCCAGGGATCGAACCTGTGCCACAGTTGTAACCAGAGCCACAGCAGTGACAATGCTGGATCCTTAATCTGCTGAGGCACACAGGAACTCCTGGAAAGCTTTTTAATTTAGTTTAGTTTTTAAGGCAAGGAGGCCCTTTCTGTGTTATTTGCCTATTTCTGACCCATCTGTCACCCTAGCCCCTGGCCCTACTGCTTTCAAAAAGAATGCAGGAATTCAGTCACTTTCCTCCAAAGCTGTCAGAGCCAACTCACGCTCACAGGGATGGTGGGACTGCAGGCTGATCCAGCGCACCCTCACAGCAGCACTTACATGTTTATCTGGAATCGGGTCTGTGAACAAGCAGACCCCCAAGATGATGAGAAGACTGATGGTGAAGAGGATTACAGCAAAATAGAGGTAATGCATGCCACAGATGATCACAGGGCACCTGCTGTTCATGGAGCAGCTCCAGGACCCATAGGCAAACTCGGACACCATTCGACAGAAGCCAATCAGAAGTCCATCAGTCAGCCTCCAGAAGGCACCCTGCCAAAAGAGGAGCCAGAGAGTCACCCAGGAAGAAGACGGGGGTGGGGTGGTGGTGGAGAGCAACCCCTCAGTCTCACCTCCTGACCAGTTCAGTTCTAAAGAGAAACTCACCATGACGTGTCTTCATATGCCTTGCAGAGGCAGAGGGGAGCACTGGGGGAGGTGACGTCTTTTTGGGCTGAACAAAGACCTGATGGGTGTGCACACTCTCTTGGGTCAATCAGAGAACTCAGGGAATACTGGATATACTTTTAAGTGAGACAATGAACAGGCATATCAAACGTAATTGTCCAAAATTGACCTCAGTCTCACCTACTGCTGCAGGTGACATCTCCGTCTTCGATTGGTCCATCTCTGGTTGCTCAGGCTGAAACCCCAGGTAACATCCCTGGCTCCTTTCCTTCCAACCTGCTCTACCACTGGTCCATGAGCAAACCGTACCATCATCTCCATGGTAACCATCCCAATCTCTAACTGGCATCCTCTCTCATAGGTGGACTGCCTACCTGGTGTCCTGCTCCCCAGAAGCCAGAGCAGTCTCTTCAAAGCATGGATTAGGGGGTAGTCTGCCTCCCCTGAAGCCCTCCGTGGCTCCTCATGGCCACCCTCAGAAGTAGGTCTCACCCGCCCCAGGTGATCTCATCTGGCTCCACCCTCTCCCCAGTCAATCCACTTTAGGCCACTACGTACACCTTCCTCCTGTGTGTGGGGCCTGCCTACCGTGCTCCTGTTCAGACCTTTGCACTTGCCCTCTTTCTGCTTTGGTCTCTCCCTAGTTCTTGGTATTTCTGGTTCATGCTTCAGGATTCAGGCTCAAGGTCACCTTCTTGGAAGAAATCTTCTTCCACCACCTTCCTAATGTCCTTGTGTGACCCTGCCCCCAGCACCTACCTTGCCAACCTCCATGATCCTTTTTTACTTTTACTGCTCACTGGGCATCACCTGTCTCCTCCAACTAGACAGTCCACTCTTTAAGAATGAGGACATCATTATCATCTTGGCAATGGTGCTGTACCTGGAGCCAGACTCAGGTGCAGCTGGATGTTGGAGGAGGTAGAGGATACAGTATTTGGGAAACATCTTGGAGAAAGAGCTGAAACCAAAGGCCAGGTGGACAATCCATAAGACCCACAGCTGCAGAAGACATGCAGGAAGGGAAGGTCTAGAAACAGATGGGTGGCAGTACCCAGATGAGGGCGCCTGGAGAGGTTCTCAAGGTCAAAGAAGATACCCACAATATGCTGTAACCTTGGACCACGGGTAGTGAGAGAGCCACTGACAAGATCCTCAGTTTTCCTCGGTGATAGGACCCAATACTTGTGGTTGGTGTCACAGGCTGGACGCAGTTTCTCCTGAAGGGCTGCCCCTCTTCTCATGCCCTTTCCAAGAGAGCACAGAGAAGCACTTCTGGCATCCCTAGAGGCCAGCCGCCCTCCCCCCACATCCTGGGTGCTAAATTCAGTCATGGTGAGCTGGGCAGAACAAGAAGCACTAGCAGGTTGGTCTGGAGGATTGAACACATGACATGAGTCTGCAGGAAGCATTAGCCAGATGGAGGAGGACAAAGGCATTCATGGCAAAGCAAACAGTCCACGAGAATGAAGAAAGGAACAAGATAGGCAATCAGTACTGCAAGTGATTAGGAAAGGCTGGGGCCTCGGGGGCTGCATGGAAAGGGCCAGGGCCAAGACACAGGCAGACCACAGAGCCCCTCAGGCACCACCTTCAGGAACTCATGCAAGGCCCAGCTGCACAGTGCTGATAGGGGAAACAAGTTGTGACTCAATAAATGAAAATACCCTGGCAAACTGTGCTTCCAAAGTCTTATTGATGAAATGATCCAATCATTCACGGATCTGCATTTAAGTGTGGCTGGAAGAGATGGTCTTCATGCAGGGAGGGTGGTAGGAGCCTATGACTGAGTATCACCCTCCAGTCTGAAATCTCTGAGCAGGATACCTCCATGCACAGAGGCAGCAGAAGACTACCTTCCTATATCTGGGGGAGAGAGCAGGAGGATCCCATACACTTTGCACCATCTATGGCACGACTGCAGGTGGATCACACTGCAAGTGGAGGAAAACAAAGCAGAGCTTGCCTTTCCCCTGAATGCTCGAGGGAGCTCAGACCAAAGCTGCCCAGGAGGAAATCATCTCTCAAGAAGCAAATGATGCAATGGTATGAACCCTTGAAGCACAGAGATTTTCCTACAGCAACTCTTGCAAAGATGGCCTAGTGTTAAGGCTAGCCCTCACAGTGGGTCATTGTTGGCACACCAAGTCCCACCTACCTGCTCAGTGACTCTCTTGCAAAATATGGCAAGCAGGAAGATGGCAGCAACAGGTGGCGTCAAGTAACTGATGATGGCTTGCATGTATTCAAACATGTGTTCCCTGTGTGCCACGTATATAGCGGGGGCCCAGGCAATGGAGATAGCAAGTAAGATTATAACAAAAAACCTGTAAGTTAAAACAAAAGTCAATGGCAATTTGATGAGTTTTTTAAATCTGCTAATACAATGCCTTACAAACCATAAACTATTAGCTAGTTTTAAAATCCCCTTAACTTCCGGACAAGTAAATCTGAGGTTCCATTTGCCTATTCCTGGATCATGGGTAGATTTTCCCCGCATTTCAAGGGTGTGTTTGGGGCAGTCATGTTTAAAATATGGAAAATACATGGAAAACATTACTTTCTTGAGGGGGTAACACATTTCTAAAAATTTCAGATGGATTAGTAAGGCATTTTATTTTAAAGATTTGTATAAACTGCCCATAAACCTTGGCTGTGCATGTGGAAAAGAACTGTCAAATGGTCTATCAACTAGCAACTGCTGGAAGATAGAAAAAGCTGAACAAAGATTTCATTACCTGCCTGTAGCAGGGGAGACAGAACTTGGGAGTCTGAATCTCATCACATTAGAGGGGCTAAGTAACAACCTCAGGTTTTTTACCAAAACCTCTGAGTGTCTTAGAAGCAGAGACTATATCCCAGGGCTAAAAATTTGTTATATGACTAGAACAAAACTGCAACAGAGCCACCCTAGCAAAGTATAAAAACCAAGCCTGCCTCCGTAAGTTTAAGGAGATAAGTTAATGAATGTTTGAACAAAAACCAGTATCTTCAGAAGAATATGATCCAGAATTTCTACAATGTATTATCTACAACATTCAGTATATAATAAAATTTTCTAGGCATGTGAAGAAATAAGAAAATGTAACCCATAATTTTTAAAAAAAAGCAATCAATAGAAACCGAACCCAAAATGATGCAGATATTAAAATATCAGATGAGCACTTCAAAGCACTTACTATAGTTACCTTAAGAGACTTAAAGGAAATGACAGTTATGAGCGAACAGATGAGAAATTATGATAAAAAGCTGGATACTATAAAGAAAATTTAAAAGAAACCAAACAGGAGTTGGCATTGTGGTTCAGCAGGTTAAGTATACAACTAGAGTCCGTGAGGATGTGGGTTTAATCCCTGGTTTCACTTTGCGGTTTAAGAATCTGGTGTTGCCACAAGATGTGGCATAGGTTACGGATGCAGCTTGGATCTGGCATTGCTGTGGCTGTGGTGTAGGCTCCAGCTGCAGCTCCAATTCAACCCCTAGCCTGGGAACTTCCATATACCGCAAATGCAGCCCTGAAAAAAGGAAAAAATAAAAAAGGAACCAAACTGAAGTTCCAGCTCAGTACGTGAAATGAAAAATTCACGGGCTGGCCTTAACAAAAGATTGGAAATGGCAGAAGAAAGGGCCAATAAATCTAAAGGGAGATTGTTAGAAATCTAAACTGAAGAAAATGGAGAAAAATTTTTTTAAATAAATAGCGCCACAACGATCTGTGGGACAATATCAAAAGAGCTAATGTGTAAGTCGAGTCACAAAAAAAGAGATAAGGGATGAAGCAGACAAATACACAGAGAAATAATGGTCAACAATTTCTCAAATTTGATGAAAACTATTAATTTAAAAATTTAGAAGTTCAGCAAAACTCAATCAGGATGAACACACACACACACACACACACCCTTTAAGCACACTTCTTATCAGAAACAAAGGGAGAGAAGAAAATGGAAAGGCATACTTTAAAATGGTAAAAGAAAAATACTGTTAACCCAAAATTCTGTATCAGGTAAAACATCCTTCAAAAATAAAGATGAAATAAAAAGATTTTCCAATAAACAAAAACTGAGAGAATCTGTTACTAGCAGACCTACATTACAATATATACTGAAATTCTTTAGGATGAAGTAAAATCACACAGATGGAAACCTGAACCTCAAAGAAGGAATGATGAGCACCAAAAAAGTAAAATATATGGGTGAATATAAGCTGCTACATATATTTTTCTTATTTAACTTCTTTAAAAGGCAATTGACTGCTTAATGCAAAAAATTATTATCACCATGACTGTACTCTGGGGTTAATAATGGATATAGATGTAAAATGTATGACAACTGTAACATGAAAGATGAAAGAGGAAAGTGACATACACTGTTGTAAGGTACTTACATTTTACACAAAATGATACAATATTAACTCTAAATAGACCAAGAAAGGTTGGTAATGTCTAATGCTAGGTGGAATACATTAATTGGGTGATTTAGCTTGAGGAGTCTGATCACCAGTTGTCATGGAGCTTGGCAAGATGGCTTCTCCCAAGAGTGTGCCAAGAGATGCACAGATGATGGTACAAATCCTGATGGATATAGGACTTACAGAATATGAGCCAGAAGTTATAAATCAGAGGTTGGAATCTACATTCTGATGTGTGAACACAATTCTATGTGACGTAAAATTTTATTTAAGATATGTTAAGAGAGCCACTATTGACTCAGATGATACGTGATTGGCAATCCAGTGTCACAGTGACCACTTCTTCTTATGATAGCTTTTTTGTTTTACCTTTCACATTCAAATACACCCTCCAGTCCAGGACCAGATGGCTTCACAGGTGAATTCTACCAAACGTACAAAGAGGAACTTATACCCATCCTCCTTAAACTTTTCCAAAAGGTTGAAGAAGGAACACTCCTAAAGACATTCTATGATGCCACCATCACCCTAATACGAAATCCAGACAAAGATACTACCAAAAAAGAAAATTGCAGGCCAGTATCTTTGATGAATACAGATGAAAAATTCTCAACAAAATTTTAGCCAACTGAATCCAATAACATATAAAAAAGATCATACACCACAACCAAGTGGGATTCATCCCATGTTCACAAGGATGGTTCAACATACATGAATCGATCAATGCCATACACCACATTAACAAAAGAAGTATCAAAAACCACATGATCATCTCAATAGATGCCGAAAAAGCATCTGACAAAGTCCAACATCCATTCACGATAAAAATTCTTATCAAAGTGGGTATAGAGGGAACATACCTTAACTTAATAAAAGCCATTTATGACAAGCCCACAGCAAATATAATACTCAATGGAGAAACGCTTTCCCCCTAAAATCTGGAAAAGGCAAGGATGCCCCACTCTCACCACTTTTATTCAATATAGTATTGGAATCCTAGCTACAGCAATCAGACAAGCAAAAGAAACAAAAGGTATCCAAATTGGAAGAGAAGAGGTAAAATTGTCACTGTATGCAGATGAAACGCTGCTATATATAGAAAACCCTAAGGACTCAACCCAAAAACCACTTGAACTGATCAATGAATTCAGCAAAGTAGCAGGATACAAGATTAACATTAGGAAATTGGTTGCATTTCTGTATATTACAATGAAATATTAGAAAAGGAATACAAAAATACAATACCTTTTAAAATTTCACCCCCAAAAAATCAAATATTTGGGAATAAACCTGACCAAGGAGGTAAAGAACTATAAAACATTTATATGCTAGGAACTATAAAACATTAATCAAGGAAATTAAAGAGGACTCAAAGAAATGGAAAGATATTCCATGCTCCTGGGTTAGAAAAATTAATATTGTAAAAATGGCCATACTACCCAAAGCAATCTATAGATTCAATGCAATCTACAGATTCAATGCAATCCCTATCAAATCACACATGACATTTTTCACAGAACTAGAACAAACAATCCAAAAATTTATATAGAACCACAAAAGATCCAGAATTGCCAAAGCAATCCTTAGGGACAAAAACCAAGCAGGAGGCATAACTCTCCCAGACTTCAGGTAATACTACAAAGCCACAGTAATCAAGACAGTGTGGTACTGGTACCAAAACAGACATACCAATCAATGGAACAGAATAGAGAACCCAGAATACTTATGGTCAATTAATCTTCGACAAAGGAGTCAAGAATATAAAATGGGAAAAAAACAATCTTTTCAGCAAGTGGTGCTGGGAGAACTGGACAGGCGCATGTAAATCAATGAAACTAGAACACATCCTCACACCCAAAAATAAACTTAAAATGGCTTAAAGACTTAAACATAAGACAAGACACCATCAAACTCCTAGAAGAGAACGCAGGCAAAACATTCTCTGACATCAGTTTTACAAATGTTTTCTCAGTTTAGTCTCCCAAGGGAACAGAAATAAAGCAAAAATAAACCAACAGGAATTAATCAAACTGACAAGCTTTTGCACAGCAAAGGAAACCATAAAAAAAAAAAAACAACTTACAGAATGGGAGAAAATAGTTTCAAACAATGCAACTAACAAGGGCTTAATCTCTGAAATATATAAAAAACTTATACAACTCAACAGCAAAAAAGCCAACAGCCCAATGGAAAAACGGGCAAAAGACCTGAATAGACATTTCTCCAAAGAAGATATACAGATGTCCAGCAAGCACATGAAAAAAATGCTCAACATCACTGATTATCAGAGAAATGCAAATCAAAACTACTATGAGATACCACCTCACACCAGTTGGAACAGCCATCGTTAATAAGTCCACAAATAACAAAATGCTGGAGAGGCTGTGGAGAAAAGGGAATTCTCCTACACTGCTGGTGGGAATGTGAATTGGTACAACCACTATGGAAAACAGTATGGAGTTACCTCAGAAAACTAAATATAGAACTACCATATGACCCAGCAATCCCACTCTTGGGCATATATCTGGACAAAACTTTCC